>JAMZAV010003431.1:0-50602 GCA_024449915.1 Sweltsa coloradensis
TTTTTGGCCCCCTCCCCCAAAGCCCTTTCCCAAAAAACAGGGCAGTCGATGTTGCTTTCACAAACTTCGCCTTTTTACCATTTTTTTTATGCTCACAACCAAAAGCTACCATTTTAGTGTCTGCTTTATTAGAACTTATCTCTTGTGTTTAAATATCAAGAATTGTGTCTCCGAGCGACATCAGTCAGTAAGTCTTCGATTCGATTTGAAATGTGCCTTTATTGCCGTTTTTTGTCTCCAAAAGGTAAATTCTGACAAATACGATTTCCATGATACCTTCATAGAAATAAGGGGAACATTACGAATGATTTGAGTCCTCTCTCAGCTTGTCCGACTGATTTAACATACAAAAACGCATATCCAACGTGTCACTGGGCGGCCCCCAGTCCGCCACTGTGCCAGTGGTGCCATATGGTAATTTCATCTTGGTACCATCGATTCAATCAATCAATAAGGTCTAGTAAGTTACTGTGCCAAGTGGCTTGCTTCTAGAATGAAATGCAAGGTTCACCCTATTTATTTTACATAAATTCACTGGGCCTTTATAACCTGTTAATCTAGGCTTCTTTAAAATTGGCTAAAATTGTTATGAATAACATTCTATACAGCCCTAGATTAGGACTAATATCAGTACCGGTAAGCCATTTTCCCATGCAAAATAGCATGCAGCGCTCAAGAAAAAAATTAATTTGATGCTTTAGCATTAAATCAGCATAAAATAAATTTATATAGACAATAAAAAATAAAAAAGTAAACTTTAAAAAACAATTAAAACAAACATTAATGCAAAATTGCTGGTTTTTCATACATTTTCAGTGAAAAACAACCCCATAAACAATACGCTCATCCAACAACGCGCCTGAAAAAGCGTTTGCGAAGCTTCTAGTAATAGAGAATGGGATGAGACCCGCTGGCTAATACTTATCTTTTAAGCACAGGGGGACGAAAAAATTAACCTGCCGACATGATATGGGCCCAAAAATTTTAAAACACATTTTGACATGAACATGAAACCTTTGAGGCGATTTAAATTTGACAAATTTAAACCCATCCTGAACTTTAATATTAAATTAACATTAAGGGTAGCAAATTTTTTTTTAGAGTAAATTTAAAATTTAACGAAATAGTTATCCTATTAAATTTTTACTTTCGCCCAGAGGATGGGCATAGGGCTTAAATAATCGGAATAACTGTGCCCCTGTTAGTTGCTTGGAGACAATGAAAGTTTGGGGTGGTAGAGGTCCCAGGGGTGGTGGGTGGGGTTTTTCCACATAATGTTTAGGGGCCCCAACGTTTTTTCCCCCCCAGGACTGAACAGGCGCAGACAAGAGTTAGTACAGTCAGTATTAAAAAAATAGGAAGTTTCCAAAGCTTTTCAGGTGCGTTTTTGGATGAGGAATTGGTGCTTGAACCCCAGTGTTGAATGCGAAATGCGAAATGGCCCCCCCGGTTTACGCGCCCCTGATCCCATGTCGTCGTCGTAAAAATTAAAACATATTACAAGCGTGCCCGCGGGTATAGAATGGGGAAAACGAAAACAATTTAAATACCTTGATAAACACTTGGCAGTAAAAGCACCAATTACGCTCTCCAACAAAGCGCCCAAAAAAAGATTGCGAAGCTACCAAAGAAAAAACAATATTGGAGACAACAATGAAAAAATTTGGACCATTAGGACCAGAGTCGATAAAGAAATTTCCCCGTTGGGGGTCCCCAACTCCCTATACCGCCCTGGGTTTAAAAAAAAAGTCAAGTTTGTTTCCATGTGGCTGGAAGTCTTTTAGCATCATCCGTGTGTTCATGTTGTGTTTCCGTTTCCCATCTCCACCCCTCTCTTCGATACGGGGCACCTCAGTTCCCCTTTGGGAAGGTTTTAGTACACAAAGTCAATCCAGTGTTCCTTGTCGAAAAGCATGTTGGAAAAGAGCTGGGTGGTTCCATACGTCTAACTGGCAACTCTATGGTTTCCACTTTGGGTAAGGTTTTAGCTACATCAAGTCACTCCAGTGTCCTTGTCGAAGCATGTTTCAACGAGATGAGGTGGTTCCATACGTCTAAACTGCAACTCTATGTTACTGTTTGAGTTTAGAAGGCAATAATATTGTTAGCATTGTGAGGGCTGGACCTCAACATCATGTTTTTGTTATTAAATAGTTTTTGGTAGTCACTAGCAACGAACCGAGTTGAAATGGATCGTGAAATGATTGTGCTAATGTTTTTGAAAGAAAGTAATTCAAATAAATAAATAAATTACAGTCCACATTTAAAAAAGCCTACCAGTTTAAGCATTGGTCCAAACCGCGCCAGATTTAGCCGAGTTTGCTTCGCTTCGACAGTGTCACGCAACCAGCAGAAAACCGGTCAGACAAACTATTATTACTTTAGCCTTTCAACATGGACACAAAACAAAATCAAGCTTTGGGTCAAGCAAAGGGGAATTTATAAGCTACCATTCAAGGATTCAGACTTTTGTCAGTAGTCTCGACATATCGCTGGATGTCAATAAAGATACGCATTAGACTTGAACAGTTACTGGAAACCTGGACAAGGTTTGATGAGGTCAACCAATCTAGAGTTGCACGATGAAAACATAGACCATGAAGGCGAGAGGATCACCGTTGAACTATGGTTTTATGACAATTAGAGCAACTCTGTCAGGCTTGTTAGAAACCTAGACACACTTAGCTTGACCTAGGACTCATCAAATGATACAATGGCGCATCTCGCCAGCCTAGTAAGACTCAGTTAACCCTACGTTATAAAGTTGCCCGTAGTTTTGACGGCTCTTATTACTAAAGTGGCTGACGGTAGTGACAGCTTCAGAGCTATGGTCACGACAACAATCGATGTGGCCATTATAGAAAAGTATACTATCTGAATCTGTTCTAACAGGACAAGCATTAGAACTTGATTTCAAAATTTACATCTGACTGAGATTAAACTACACTGTGGCTTGGAAATTATTGGAAAAAATCGGTATCAAAATAAAAGGTTGTAGGGCATTCTCAACATTAAGGAGTGATCGATATTAAATCAGTACAAAAAAGAATCTGCTACTGAATTAGTTACAGTTTATCAAACAACAGTGTTCTAGTAATCTAAATGCTCTTAGGCCCTTAGTATTGAAACACCTTTGGAAGAAGTCATATTGTTACATTATCACAGACGTTTAGATAGTAATACACGCAAAGACATGGGGAAACTCACTCTAATGATCAAGCATTCCCATCACTTGATAGTTTCATACTTTTCTTGAACACAGGAGGCCAAAGCTTAGAAAACGTTCAACCCTTCGTAACAGGATTCTACAGATCGTAAGTTTCATACTGCTGAAGTCAAGGCAAGATTCAACCAAGCGATAGAAAGTCTCAATGCATACATTTCTAGGCCTACAGACACAACGTACCTAAATGTCAGTGTTGCAATGAATAACAGTCGTTGTACAATGTGCATGAGTTCAGGAATTAAGCCTAGCCTCAGAAACAATATGTGTACAAAATGACAGGTTAGCTTCAACTGTCTTCGCACTGGGCCACGTTGTCAAGTCATGCCACTCAAAGGGTTTGCCGACAGTGTGGCAAAAAACATCGATACTTCTGTTACACATTCTAATCTTGAAAACGTGGGTTCCTGACATGGTTCAGAGAATTCTAATCCTGCAACCATTATGTGACCAACACAGATAATGGTCCGAGGGAAGTCAAACCAGTTCAGAAACCGCTATGCTAGTGCATTCAAGGATATCCAACACATGTTCTACTATCAACAGCAATAGTACTCATAAAAAGATTGTAATGGAAGCTTCAAGAGTGTAGAGCTCTTTTAGACAGTGGAAGTCAATCTAACTTTTGTACTGAAGATTTAGTTCAACGATTAGGATTGAAGGAAAACATAAGAAACCACATCTTCAATTGAGGTATCAATAACGTAGCCAGAATCAAAGCATATAGTGAATGCCAACTGAATCTAAAGTAGTCCAAAACTTCAATGCTAACTGTCATGTTTAGTCTGCAACGCAATAACGGCCAGATGCCGATATGTTGATTGAACATGAACAGTAGAGAATATACCTGACATCGATTTAGCTGACCCAACATTCTTCCAGCCAGGAAGGATTGATCTGTTGATAGGGGCAGAACTCTTTTCCATCTTTCTAAGGCCTGGACGAAAGTCAGATTAGAGAATAATTATCCTATTCTACAGGATACAGAGTAGGTTGGATACTGGCAGGGACGTTTGCCAACAAAGTATGTGCGATGCCTCTTACTGATCGTTACCGCACACTTCTTGCAAACAGATGACAGTCTAGATCGGCAACTGCAACGTTTCTGGGAAATTGAGGAAGTCCACTCAAGCAAGAACCGACGAAGAACAAAAATGTTCTCGACATTTCCCAAGAAACGTGACAAGGAATAGTAAGGGAGATTTGTAAGCTAGGCTTCCATTCCAGGCAGATCATGAGCCTCTTGTAACCATTCGATCAGGCAAGCTACAGATTTAAAACATTTGGAAGGTCGGCTGCACAAACAAACCAGAACTACGTTGGAATCAACAAGTTTCTTGAAAAGAATACGGAAAAGCTAGGCCCATATTGGTACCAAAGTGCAGACAGATTCAGGTGTACTTCTGACAATGTATACTATCTCCCTCATCATGCTTGGGTTTAAGGCTTCCAGCACCCACAACCAAGACACGAGTGTGTTTGACGCTTCAGCCAAAACTACGAAACAAGGTTAAATCCATAAATGATATCCTGATGGGGGGTCCTACTATTCAACAAGACTTGTGGGTAGTCAATCGTGGTACGTTTGAACAATCAAATTGCATTTAACAGCTGAATTGCTAAAATGTATGGTCAAGTTCAACATAGATCCACGGGGACACTCGATATCAAAGGAATTCTATGGAGGAACATCGCTGAAAATCTGTCAAATGTTACGAGCTTACAACAGTCACCTACGGCACAGGCTATCAGCTCCTTCTTGGCAAACACGAGCTTTACAACAACTTGCGAAGAAAGAAGCTAGCAGGCTATCATCGCGCTACAGAAGTGCTAGGACGAGACTTTTACGTTGATGACTTGCTAGTGGCTGGGACATATCCAGGATGCTCTTCAAATTCAAGATGAATGCCCATGCTATTAATAGTGGATGATGCCACTCAGAAAATGGTGTTCAAACTGTCCAGGTTACTTGAAGCAATACTACAGAGTACAGAGAAAACCCAGTTACTCTTCAATTTGATCGCCCCCCCCCCCCCCCCCCCCCCCCCCCCCCCCCACAGGACAGCGTGTAAAAACACTTGTTTATGGTGGAATCCGGGTGAAGTCAGATAAAGTTTCTCGTCCAAAACAAACGCTCTCATATTCGCACGATCAAGTGTCTAGGCCTACGAATGTTACAAAACGGAAGATTTATCAATCATTGCGTCGATATTTGATCCATTAGGTCTCGTCAGCCAATAGTGATTTTACATAAGAGATTCTACAGAAGTTATGGCTTCATAAAACTAGGAACTGGATGATCGACTTCCCACAAGAGTTATTGAGGAATGGAACAAGCTCACCAACAACTTCCTTTGTCAACAAACATGAAATTGACCGATTAGTTCTATGCAAAGCACCAAGATCATAGACATACAGATTCATGGGTTTTCTCAGATGCATCCAGAACGAGCGTATGGATCGTGTTTATATGTCAGGTCAGTCAATGTTCAAAATGAAGTTAGTATTCATCTACTGTGCTCAAAATTCAAGAAGTAGCACCGCTAAAAAAGGTAACTCTGCCCCGTTTAGAACTTTGTGGCGCATTGTTTACTAGCGCAACTGGTACAAAAAACACTACCAATCTGAACCTTAAGATGACAGCATACATCTTTGGACGGATGCAACCATTGTTCAATCATGTTATCCTCGTCTTCAAATCGATGGGAAAACATTTGTTGCGAAACAGAGTATCCATAAATTCAAGAATACACTAATGTTAAGGATTGGCAACATGTAATTTCCAAACACAATCCAGCAGATCTTATTTCAAGAGGAACTGATCTAAAAACACTTAAAACAACTTGATATATGGTGGCACGGACCTGACTGGCTACAGCAACCTACTCTATCGTATGCCCTCATCCGTCCCAGCACTTGAACAGTGCCAATTCCAATATCCGAAAAACGTAGAACTAGAATTGTCAACACCAGTTTAGTTTACTAATACTGTAAACAACCGAGATATTTCCAAAACTCTGTCACTCTCGAAACTGACACACGTAGTTGCGTATGTTTGCGATTCAACTTCAATTGTAAGAATCGATGTCAAGAACGTCAGGTGTGCTATCTGCCTGAGGAGCTGCAATCTGCTCTCAAAAATTTGCATAAATGTGTGCAAAAAGATGTTTACCTTCGTGTGAAAATTCAAGAGCTTCAAGACAAAACGGTCAAGGTTTCAAAGAAAAGCTTACTGTTAAATCTTCATCCAATTTTTTAGACGATGAAAAGTTACTGCGAGTCGGTGGGAGATTAAAATAATCAGAACTTCCATACGGATAACAAGATCCACTTATTCTTCCACCAAATCCATGATTCTTTACTAAATTGATTATCAATTCTGAACATCTCAAGCTACTTCATGCTGTCCGCAATTGTTAACTGGCATCATTGCGCAGCAATATAGGATTCCCAGAAGCCAAAAAAACGTAATCAAGATGCATTCAAAATGTTACCTTGTTTCAAACTGAAGGTGATCAACATCCAAAACATTGATGGTCAATACCTACAAGCCCGTGTCAACCATCTCGTCCTTTTGTGAAACACAGGAGTAGATTATGCTGGTCCCTTTTCAATAATAAAGACTGGATCAGTACGCAGCAAAACTACAATCAAATGCTATGTTGAAATATTTGTAGCTTTGCAGTAAAAGCTGTACACTCTGGACTAGTGAGTAATTTTAACGACTGAAGCCTTATAGCAGGTAAGAAGGTTTACAGCCAGAAGAGGCAAGTGTCTACACATTTACAGTGACAATGTACGAACTGGTGGCTTCAACACAGTAAGCTTCAAGAGTGCGTTAGGCTGTTCCTTACCGAATCGTTCTGCGATCAGATCAAGGAATATGCTGCTAAAGGAACCAATTTACGTGGCACTTCATTCCGCCAGTGCACCCACACTTTGGTGGTCTCTGGGAATGCTGCAGTGGAAGTCCAGGAAATTCATTTGAAACGTTGTGGGTTAGGGGACGGTACACTGACGTTTGAAGAATGAGCTTACTCTACTTTCTCAACCCACTTGAAGCATGTATGAATTCCCCGTCTCTTACCGTTTGCTCAAACGATCCTAATGATCCAACGTTTTAAGTCCAGGTCATTTTTCCCATAGGGCGCCCATTAATTAAGCTACCTGAGCCAGATGCCTTCAAAAAACGTCACAATCAACCAGTTATCACGTTGGCAACGAGTACAACATATGCACCAGGCAGTTGTGGAAAAATGTGGTCAAGGGACTACCTCAACGGACTCAGCAACGACAGAAAATGGTTTACTTCCAACAACAACCTACAACCGGGAATGGTGTGCCGTTGTTTCGAGAGATCGGTCTGCCTCCTCTCCAATGGAAACTGGGGGTCGTAGAAAGCATGCCCAGGGAGTGATGGGCTAGTTCGAGGTGTCAACATACGATTAGGTCGCAACGATGATAAGAGACCCAATTCGTCTTTAAATTCCTCTCCCTACTCAATGTCTTAGTAATACTTCTTTGGATTTGATCTCCAATCAACGGGGGGAAGTATGTTTGAGTTTAGACGCATAATATTGTTATGCATTGTGAGGGCTGTGACCTCCGCACATCATGTTTTTGTTATGTAAATAGTTTTTAGTAGCACTAGCAAACGAACGAGTTGAAATATGGATGTGAAATGATTGTGCTATGTTTTTGAAAGTAAAAGTAATTCAAATAAATAAAATAAATATACAGTACAACATTAAAAAAGCCTACCAGTTTAATCAGTTACACTTTAGGTAAGGTGTAGTACATCAAAGTCAATCCAGTGTTCCTTGTCGAAAGCATGTTGGAAAAGAGCTGAGGTGGTTTCCATACGTCTAACTGCAACTCTATGTTACACTTTGGGTAAGGTTTTAGCTTCATCAAAGTCAATCCAGTGTTCCTTGTCGAAAGGCATGTTGGAAAAGAGCTGAGGTGGTGGCCATACGTTCTAACTGCAACCTCTATGTTACACTTTGGGTAAGGTTTTAAGCTACATCAAAGTCAATCAGTGTTCCGTGTCGAAAGCATGTGGAAAAGAGCTGAGGGTGGTTTCCCACACGTCTAACTGCAAACTCTAATTCGTCCGAAATGCGGAAACTATGATGATGATGGAACTAGTAAAATAAAACCACACGGACTACCCGAAAATACAATGTGCGCATATATGTAGATATATATTATTGTTAAATTTTTAGTTATATGGCTACATCGAACTTCACATCGCACACACACAAGCACTCAGACCCTGGGAGAAGCATTATTTACGTCAACCATAACAATTAATTTTTTTAGTAATATTAGCTATATAGGTAGAGAATTGTGCAAAAATGGTGAGAACGAAATTCGCGATCTTTGTTTTCGAGTTGCAATAATCGCTTCAAATTCAATTTGCACATGAATCACCATTGTGATTGAATGGTACCAATTTCCAATTCGTGAATTTTCGCGATATTTTAGTTGATACCGCGAACTAGTGGCAAAATGAGCAATTATGTCTTTAAACGGGAAAAAGGTCACTATATTTCAAACAAAGTTTTTTTTTTAAGTTTTGGTGGAGGTGCCGGGTAGGTAGTTGAAATTAAATTAATCCGGCTGGTACACATGGTGGAAGTGCTGGGTTATAAAACGCGATTGTGAGATCGAAATAATCGTTTGTACGCGAGTAAGCTCAAAATACTTCATATCAAAATATTGACTTCACACAAAAAATGCATAATTTTCTTAATTTTGGTGGAGGTGCCGGGTAGTCGAAATTAATCAGGTGGTAAAAACTGGTGTCAGAAACTTGGAAAACTGAAGGCTGAAATTGAGCTTAAAATTAAAACTGATTCTCACTCTCATGTGCTTGTTTTTCTTTTAAATTAATCATAAATTGTCAAATATCACACACAATGTTTATAAAACTCAATATTTACTCCCAACGTTTGAATTAAAATTAAAAATTTTCTGTTATATACTGCAGTACAGCGAAAACAGCGTGTGTACAGCGTGTGTACAGCGTGTGCGTGTGCGTGTGCGTGTTCGGAAGTAAGCGGATGTGCGTGTGCGTGTGCGTGTGCGTGTGCGGAATTAAGCGGATGCTGTTGAAATATAATACTTTTAGAGTGCTTTATTTTGAAGTAAAACGGTGTTTTATTCTGTTTAATTGTATATATCTTGGGCTAATTTGTTGAAGTATTTATCATTAATACATAGCCCGCAATGTACTATTTATTATTACCTATTCCTATTAAGGAATTTCTTATCACACTTGTGGGTTACAACCTTATAAAATATAATACGGTAAATGTAATAATAATTCCCTGAACTCACTGAATCTTGCCATACTTATTGGTTCGTAAGGGTTGGCTTTCCTGGCTTCCAGCTGCTCGGCCAAGTGAATCTTCGTACTGAAAATGAATAGTCTTATGACAGCCAACGAACATATAATTACCGTACACAGATATGGGGTATAATCAGACACTCTTTTTAACCGATGTTATGTACATTTTATAAGTTAATAAATTGGACTAGCCGTCGTTTAATATATTTACTACAAACAATAAATAAGTCAATATTTAAATACTAGGCCGCTTAGCAAACGCATTTTTAGTCGCGTTGATGGATGAGCTTTTTTAGTATGAGTCGGATCTCTTTTCTTCTTCAAGTTCAATTACAAAATCATTTTTGTTAAATTAGGATATTTTTTATAAAGAAATACTAATTGCTATGGTTGCACAAATTATTAGAATTTAAAAATATATATATATATACATATTAATTAGAGTCCCGAAGACTTGCTTTTTGTGCGCATTGTAGGTGATTGTTGTCAAGTTTCTATAGTTACTCGTTAATTATTATACACCTCAAAAAACTTATATTAAAACCTTTATTTCTATGGATTCTGGCTAGCTTCTTCAACTTTTTTTCTTCAAAAGTACTACATCACCATTACCTTAATGTTCATGTAAAATATGAACGTTGTAGCCCCACCCGTTTGGTCAGAATCGGTCCAAATGTCACGAAAATATCGGGGGGAAATCGGGGGAAAATCGTAAAAGTACGATATTCACGAGAAATATTTAATCGATTGTACCCAAAACGTGGCAAGTCTTAGTTCAGAGATTTCGAAAGTTCCCTCCAATTTTCATCATGACAAAAAAAGAAAATACCCAGGATGGAGTTCAACAAATGTTTGGCGACCTATTATCAAAGATGGAGCATTAAAAATTATATAGAAAACGAACATAGGTAGCTTGAGTGCACTGCAGAGGAGCAGCCGAAATAATGTGCAGTTTTTTGAATTTGAAGATCATTGTTGAATGACTTTGACTAATTGATTATTATAACAATCAATTGTCCAATAAATAAATAAACTAGGAAAACGCTTAAGTCCCGCCGCGTTGTTGGATGAGCGTAATTGGTGCATTGAGCTGCCATGTGTTCTGCGAATTTTCTGTTGTTCTGTGAAAAAATCATGACTAAGTTGAATTTATTTAAAATTAAATTAAATTAAATTAAATTAAATTAAAAATAACTTTAATTTTTTAATTTATGAATCGTAATTGTTAAAAAAAATCGTAAAATTGCGATTTTTATAAGAAATAATTTCTCGATTGCGCTCAAATTTAACACTAATATATAAATTCATAAAATAAAGGTTCTGCGAAAAAATTATTACAATCGGATAAAGCATGTAGGTGTTATAAGTCAAAGAATTGTTTAAAAAAAGAAAAAACCCGTAAAATTTCGATTTTTATGATAAATATTTTTTCAATTGCGCTCAAATTTCACAAGAAAATCTAAATTCATAAAATAAAGGTTCTGTTCAAAAATCATTAAAATCGGATAAAGCATGTAGTGTTTATAAGTCAAAGAAATTTTTAAAAATCGAAAAAAATCGTAAAATTGCGATTTTCGTAAGAAATAATTTTCCGATTGCGCTCAAAACGTGGCAGTCCTAAGTTCAGAGATTTCGAAGGCCTCCATAAAATTTCATCTCAATCGGAGTATCGGTTTAGCCGGAATCGTGCGGACAAACAGACAAAAATACAAAAAGAAAAACTAGAAAAAAAAAAAAAAAAAAAAAAAAAATTCCGGATTTTTTTCTCCAGTGTAGTAGAATGGAATCTTCGCTTCGCTCGCTACGCTCGCTACGCTCATCCAACTAGGAAAACGCTTAAGTCCCACCGCGTTGTTGGATGAGCGTAATTGGTGCATTGAGCTGCATTGTGTTACGCGGATTTTCTGTTGTTCTGTGAAAAAATCATTACTTAGTCGAAGATTTTTTTAAATTAAATTAAATTAAATTAAAAATTAACTTAATTTTTTTAATAAATCGTAATTTTTACGTAATTTTAAAAAAAGAAAAAAATCGTAAAATTGCAATTTTCATAAGAAATAATTATTCGATTGCGCTCAAATTTTACACGAGTATATTATTCGTCAAATTAAGGTTATATAAAAAAATCATTACAATAGGAAAAGCATGTAGGTGTTATATGTCAAAGAATTGTTTTTAAAAAAGAAAAAACCCGTAAAATTTCGATTTTCATGAGAAATAATTTTTCGATTACGCTCAAATTTCACACGAATATCTAAAATTAAGGTTCTGTTAAAAAATCATTACAATCAGATAAAGCATGTAAGTGTTATAAGTCGAAGAATTTTTTAAAAAATCGAAAAAAATCGTAAAATTGCGTTTTTTATGAGAACAATTTTCCCGATTGCGCTCAAAAACGTGGCAGTTCTAAGTTCAGAGATTTCGAAGGCCTCCATAAAATTTCATCGCAATCGGAGTATCGGTTTAGCCGGAATCGTGTTAACAAAACACACAAAAATACAAAAAAAAAAAGAAGAAAAGAAAGAAAGAAAAAAAAACATTCCGGATTTTTTTCTCCAGTGTAGTGAAATGGAATCTTCGCTTCGCTCGCTACGCTCATCCAATAAATTGTATTTAGAGTCTACCCACTCAGTTATATAACTGATTTTCAGTGGGGGACAGTAAATCAAAGCGACCAAGCCAACCCTGTAGGCCCCGACGCAATCGACGAGTGAGCGATAACCAACCAAAGATCGATACTTTTAATTGGAAATATAGCAATCAGTGTATGGACAGTGCGAACACCCGCGGATCAACGCCAGAATCAACAAGGCCGATTCAGAACAATTCGGAATTTATTATGTGCTTCGTTACTAGGACGGCTCCAAAGTCACCGTTTACAAACTCCTAAGACAAGAACTGATGGACTAAAGTCCAAATCAGAATTTAATAAACTTTTTCTGACTTTGGTGGGAATCGAACCCTGGACCTTCTGCATTGGAAGCAGGTACGCTAACCACAAGACCAACGAGCCACACAATATTTATATATAATAATTAATTAACTTATGAGTTAGGGGTATATTAGAATCTATATAAGCATTTATTATCCATAGAATCAAATACTTACACTTTGCGATCATCACGGCTCACACCCCTGGCTTCCGGCTGCTCTAGGCTCTCCTGAGCCCGACTACATAGACTCGACAAACATCTGAAATTGGAATGCGCCTCGTAAGGAATTTCAGTAGTTAATATCTACGAGGCAGGTGGTTGTTGCCGCTCACACATCTATACCAAGTTCTTACTAAAGTTGTCATGATGTTACAATTAGAGCTTACAAACGCGAAGTGAAACGCTATCTACAGTCGAGGTTATGTATGAGCATTTTTGTTTGTCTATTGAGCCATTCCTCCCCTTACATAAATACAACCCTTATCCACTATTTTCAAGTATACTTTTATACTATAGAGCATTGTAGGCCATACCAATCTAAAAGCCCTTTAAAAATATATTTTGAAACTGTGCATAAATATGCACTGCATCCCGAAATTACACCTCTTCTTGATAATCTGCACATTTCGACTTAATCATTTACCAAATTACAAAAACAAAACACACTGCTTGTACAGAAAAGATAGACATAAGCAATAATTGTCTGGACAAAATTCTCCGTGGCCACGGGGCCTAAAGATCGTCTCAATGTTTTTATACTGGAGTGTTTTATACCGATTGAACCTAGCTCGAAAATGACCATGTTTGATAATTAGTTCAGGGGTTCGGGTGGACTCGATATATTTACATTTACTTTTAATTCGTAACTAATTACTAATTAGAATTAAATAAATTTAGGTTTGGGTTTGGGTTTGGGTTTTACGCAGGTGAGGTGAATGCCCGTAAAACTCGGCTCAGCGCCGCCCTCACCTATACATCTCTAAAAGCCAGTGATGGAAATACGTACCCGTCTGGAAGAAGTCGAGCGGGATTCCCTGAAAGTGAAAGAAAACACGTTGTGAGCAAATCATTTTGAATTTTGAGTTTATTTGGTGTAAGGGCTCATCGACCGTTTGGATATTATGCTCCAATAGATTAGGGGATGGTGGGAGGACAGACCCAGCCATGAGGCAAGGGACACACGCAATTGTTGTCGTCAGGAGAGAGAGATAGACAGAGAGATATTGATTGATTGACTTATTAATTGATTGATCGATTAAGGACTTTATTATAGGCAAAGTGAGAGAAAAAAAAAACATTTAAAAAATAATTAAAATTGGATTGAATTGATTTAATGAAAAAATCAATTATATGGAAATCAATCCAGAAATTAAAAAATCCATCTCAGCGAGGTATTGAACTTCGGTCTCCCGCTTGCCGGTCGGGCGCTTAATCCCTTAGTTAGCGACCGGTAATCGGGAGACCGGCGTTAAAACCCCACTGAGATGGACTTTTCAATTTCTGGATTAATTTTCTTAAGATCAATTACACCTACGAGAGTGTTTCCGGACAAATTAAATAAAGAAATGAAATCAATTAAATTGATATCGTGATTATGGGATCCTCCCACTCCCAAACAGACTTCAATGTTGGAAACAAGGTCAGAAAGTAACACAAAAACTTAGATATTGTGAGTCCAGATGTTTAAAATATATTAAATTAACATGAAGAAATACCATAAAAGTTCGTAAAAGTTAATGAGACATTTTTTGAACGAGTGAGCGTAGCGAACGTAGTGATTTCCATTCGACTTAAACGGCCCTAATTGTTTTTCTGCGTGCGTGTGTGTGTGTGTACGTTGAAAATCAGCTGAATCGCTGAACAGATTGCGCTGAAATTTTAAACAGACATCCGGTACGAGTTTATTGAGAACTGCTAACAAAATCAGCAAAATTCATTGCGATTTAAACCTACAAGAAATAATAAACTGAAAAATAGACTTCCAATGTTTAGAAATTATTTTAACGACAATGTTTTAGATTTTGAAAAGATATTTTTTGTTTGTTATTCGCCTGGCCGTGAAATGCCGTGCCCATGCCTTCGAATGTTGCACGTCAAGGTACCCCCAAATTCCGCTCGTAGATTGAGAAAAACCCTTGCAATATTTCCACGTATTTCGTACTGGCTATGTTTACCATAGTAGGCCCTATTGCCACAGATGATGGACTACACTGCAGCGTTATATGCATTTCAAAACATGTTTAATTATTTTTGAATACAATCTAGAAATTACAAAATCTTTCCCGACCAGGGGATTGAACCCACTTCTTTCACATTTCGGCTACAAGGGCGCCTTAGCCAACTAGACTAGGGAAACGCCAAAGTCGTAGTTAGACGAGTGAGCGAGTCATGTGATGAGTACCCGGGAACATTTGCATTTAAGTTTGATAATTATATTCGTATAAATATAGTTTTTTTAAAATTTAGTTGGTATACGGGGACGGGCGCGTCAACTGTAAGGTCATAATGCGCCTCTCTAGCCTATGATAGGCTAGTAGGCCTAAGGTAGGGGGAAGAAAAGTAATGTAATCGGGTACAATGTTTTAGATTTTGAAAAGATATTTTTTGT
Source organism: Sweltsa coloradensis (assembly GCA_024449915.1). Taxonomy (NCBI): domain Eukaryota; kingdom Metazoa; phylum Arthropoda; class Insecta; order Plecoptera; family Chloroperlidae; genus Sweltsa; species Sweltsa coloradensis. The sequence goes on from JAMZAV010003431.1 coordinate 15,117, forward strand.
TTGTTATTCGCCTGGCCGTGAAATGCCGTGCCCATGCAAGGTCTGTCGAATGTTGCACGTCAAGGAACCCCCAAATTCCGCTCGTAGATTGAGTAAACCTTGCAATATTTTCACGTATCTCGTACTGGCTATGCTTACCATAGTAGGCCATATTGCCACAGATGATGGACTACACTGCGTTATATGCATTTCAAAACATGTTTAATTATTTTTTAAATACAATCTAGAAATTATAAAAATCTTTCCCGACCAGGGGATTGAACCCACTTCTTTCACATTTCGGCTACAAGGGCGCCTTAGCCAACTAGACTAGGGAAACGCCAAAGTCGTAGTTAGACGAGTGAGCGAGTCATGTGGTGAGTACCCGGGAACATTTGCATTTAAGTTTGATAATTATATTCGTATAAACAATAGTTTTTCTAAAGTTTAGTTGACATACGGGGACGGGCGCGTCAACTGTAAGGTCATAATGCGCCTCTCTAGCCTATGATAGGCTAGGTAGGCCAAAGGGTAGGGGGAAGAAAAGTAATGTAATCGGGTACTCAACACATGGCTCACTCACTCGTTTAACAACGACTTTGGCGTTTCCCTAGTATACAACAATGGTAACGAAATTAAAAGCTAAAATGGATTCAATTGACAAGAATCCAAACCAAACAATGTCCATTCAAAGGAGCTCCAAATGTTAAGAATAAAATAATATATCATTTTTAGTTAAATTGTAATTAACTAAAAGTTAAGGCCTACAATATTTTGATATTATCACATTTGCTTGTTTATTGACTATTATTGAATCCTATTTCTGTTTAGTTATAATGAAGGCAATCAGGCATAACTTGCTATGGGGCTATGCCCTCTCTGATTCTCTTCAACATTTTAAGTTTACTAGGCTTATGTATCTTAATTTGTTGAATGCATTCTAAAATGGACAAAATTTTCTTCAAATAAAATTTATTAAGCAAAAACTGCAAAATATAATGTTTAGTTTGAAATTAAATTTAAAAAAGTTTTTAAAACCCCATTAATGAGTAACACCAATGTTGTAATTACCTTGAGTTCCCGCCACAACCACCAAGACGACCGCTAGACTCAACACCCAGAACCTCATTGCAGCAGTCCGGACAGATTCACTTCAAGGCGAGGAACAAGAACACTGACTGATTTGAGAAACGCGACGCGGGGCCCTGGTTATATATATACCCCTATTGCTCGCTGTAGCCTTCACCCCGTTCAGCCGCCAAGCCAAGAGGAAGGCGGTTGTAAATGCGCATTAAACTGCAGATTAATTAATGTGGTTTGTTACAATGCGATTATTTGTTTCGTTCAATGTGATTAATCGAACTGGAAATGGAGCAATCATGCAGGTCTTGTTTTAATCAAAATGTAAAAGTTTTGCAACATCTGTAATATGATTGTCAGAAACCTTGGGGAGCCAACAAATAAATCCTTCGTGTGTTGGCGAAAGAAATCGAAATCGATAGTTCTGAATATCGTCCGCACTTTTGGGCTTTTATTTTGAATTATGGGAAAATAAGTATTAATAAACTATTTAGGTTTTTAAGTATTTTTAGTTATGGCTTCCAGCTACAGACGGGTGAAATTTTTACGACCATTTTTTTAAACTTTAGTATAAACCATCTTCTTTGACAATATAATGTTGATCAAATAAATAAAATATAAGAAAAAAGTCGTATTTACAGTCTACCCACTCAGTCACTGAACTGATTTTCAGTGGACAACATTAAAAACACATAACAAAAACTTGTAGAAATACAGCCAAACCTTACACACTCAAAAGGAATGAGATCTAAAAAAGGGCCAAGCTCATCTACCCTTCCACATAAACGTACAGTGTCCCATAACAGCATCCTCGAAAAGCTTGGCAAAATAGAATTTGCGATTATTAATTTAACGTAATAGTTTATCCAAGTTCTTTTTTTCTAATTAATTTAAACGTAATAACATGCAAATTCTATTTTGCCAAGCTTTTCGAGGATGCTGTTATGGGACACTGTACGTTTATGTGGAAGGGTAGATGAGCTTGGCCCTTTTTTTAGATCTCATTCCTTTTGAGTGTGTAAGGTTTGGCTGTATTTCTACAAGTTTTTGTTATGTGTGTGATCTCATTACTTTTTCAAGTTCCATTACAAAATTATTTGCTAAAATATAATATTTTTATCAAAGTTGATTTAAATTCTATGGTATTAGCAGTAACAATATAGGATGTAAAATATCTAGACCCGGATTCATGTACATCCTGGGTATAGGTGGTATAACCATGTATAACGACGGTATAAGGACTGGACCCCAATTCTTGAGTTCGTGGGAGATGAGTTGAAAACGCAATTTGAAAACGAAGTCGTTTTCGTTTACGAAGGAATTGGTATTCTTGAACGGTATCGTGGAAAACGTCATGGGTTGTGAGTTGAAAGCATTGATATTAATTAAACCCCTATTAGTAGGCTAGATTAGCAGTCTCCTATACCTCCGCACAGGCGCGAGCGTAGCAAATTGAAGACTCAACCGGCCCATTTCAAGATGGCGATTTGGTGTTTTAATTTATGCTTTTTTAATGCAATAAAGTATTTTACTGGATTGTTTGATATGGTTTTAGCTTGTGCAGCATGGTATTAAACAAAAGAAACAATACGAAGTGATTGCATAAGGGAATTTAGTAATCATTTGGTGTTAAAGGCTAGTATGCTTACCTGTCAACCTGGCGGCAATCTTGAGAACTATTTGGCCACAAATCGCTCCCATTTGATTAACATGTAAACTGTCATTTTAAGATGGCTTCTAATTGTACCGGAAGTGAACCACCGACTGCTGGTCTAGCCAATTATATAGGATGTCTATGGTTGAAAGAGTATCACGAAATCCAAACACTTTAAAAAGATTTGCGTATAGCAAAGAGCTCGAAAAAGTTCTATATTTATTCTAGATGGCAGTGCCTTCATAAACGCGGGCCAATCGAAAGACAAGTTGTATGAAATGATTTGATTGTTGCAATTATGTAAACAAACAGTTGAGCAAGTTCATATCAGAACAATGTTGTGCTGGCATAGGGTTGGCTAGGCTTGTCAAACATGTAATGTAAGTATGAATTTTACTAGTCCTATAGCCAAATGGAACTTTAGACCTACACTTTTGCATTATAAATAATTTTCCACATCTGGGCCTAGGCCAGGGACGGTTTCTGATTTGTTTTATGAGAGTATAATGACACCTTTTCTCGTTCCACACAAAGAAGAAAAATTTTAAATGTCCGCTATTTGTTTACGTATCGCACTTTCCCGCCTAACTCTGCTTATACCGTCAACAAGTGTCAAGTAACTATGGTTACTTGTTGATTGTATGCCTAGTGTTTAAGGCTTATTTAAAACCTTTATTTGGAAGCCTTCCAACAAACTTTTTCAACTTTTTTTTTCAAAAGAGACTATATTTCTATAACCTTAATGTCCATGTAAAATATGAACATTGTAGTCCCACCCGTCTGGTCAGAATCGCGGGCCGACGTATTAGATGTTAGCAGTAGCAGTAGTAGGCAGTAGCAGTAGCTAACATCCTTAAAGTGATTTTGAGCATGTTTCAAGTCATTTTTTCACCAAGAAGGAATAATCGTACCCCAATAAAATTTGGCATGTGTTGTCAGGTACCTAAATCCCCTCGATTGTGATAGTTTTCAAGTTCACATCACGTTACATGACGGCTGGGTAACACCTCGAAATCACCCCAACTCTGCTTGGTGTATAAGGTGCTTGAGTGTGTAGCGCACCGCGCTATGGCTGCGGCGCCCTAACGGGCACCTAGATTAAAAACCGACACCATTGACGAGCGAACAATGACCATATACTATAGAGACCGGCATATTGGATGAGCGAAGCGAAGATTCCATTTCACTACACTGGAGAAAAAAATCCGGAATGTTTTTTTTTTTCTTTTTTTTTTTTTTGTATTTTTGTGTGTCTGTGAACACGATTCCGGCTAAACCAATACTCCAATTGCGATGAAATTTTATGGAGGTCTATGAAATCTCTGAACGAAGAACTGCACGGAGGGAAAAATCGATCAAAAAATTATTTCTCATGAAAATCGCAATTTTACGATTTTTTTCGATTTTTAAAAAAATTCTTCGACTTATAACATCTACATGCTTTATCCGATTGTAATGATTTTTTCACAGAACCTTAATTTTATGAATTAATATATTCGTGTGAAATTTAAGCGCAATCGAAAAATCATTTCTCATGATAATCGCAATTTTACGATTTTTTCAATTTTTAACATTTCTTCGACGAATAAAACCTACATGCCTTATCCGATTTTAATGATTTTTTCACAGAACTTTAATTTTATGAATTAATATATTCGTGTGAAATTTGAGCGTAATCAAAAAATTATCTATTAAAAAAATCGCCATTTTTCGCTTTTTTCGTTGTAAAAAAAAAAAAAAAACGCTCATCCATCAACGCGGCGGGACTTAAGCGTTTTCCTAGTAAGTAGGAAACACCGATCAATCAAGCTGGATACGATTCCACCCGCGGACAGCGCCAGAGTCAAGAAGGCTAATTCGGAACAACTTTAGAATTTAATATGTGCCTCGTTGCTAGGACGGCTCCAAAGTTACCGTTTACAAATTCTTAACACAAGAACTGATGGCCGTGTAAGTCTTTTTTTCTTTTTTTCTTTTTTCTTCCATCACTTTAATATTTGGTTCATTAATTAATTGCATTAATATCCTTTTAGTTGTTACCAAAATTGTTGTGTTTTAACGCATTGATGTTGTAATATTACTATTTCAAATATTTCCTTAAATGTAGTTCAATGTTGTGTCTGCATCTATGTAATTAGATTTATTTAGTTGTCCTCCTTTTCAAATCAGTTTTTATAACTGAATAGGATAGTGGATGGTCGTTAAATAAAAATAACTAGGAAAACGCTTAAGTCCCGCCGCGTTGATGGATGAGCGTAATTTTTTAAACGAAAAAAGCGTAAAATTGTGATTTTTTTAATAGATCATTTTTCGATTACGCTCAAATTTCACACGAAAATATTAACTCATAAAATTAAAGTTCTGTGAAAAAATCATTACAATCGGATAAAGCATGTAGGCTTTATTCGTCGAAGAAATGTTAAAAATTGAAAAAAATCGTAAAATTGCGATTATCATGAGAAATAATTTTTCGATTGCGCTCAAATTTCACACGAATATATTAATTCATAAAATTAATGTTCTGTGAAAATATCATTACAACTCGGATAAAGCATGTAGATGTTATAGGGCGAAGAATTTTTTAAAAAATCGAAAAAAATCGTAAAATTGCGATTTTCATGAGAAATAATTTTTTGATCGATTTTTCTCCAGTGTAGTTCTTCGTTCAGAGATTTCACAGACCTCCATAAAATTTCATCGCGATTGGAGTATTGGTATAGCCGGAATCGTGTGGACAAACACACAAAAATACAAAAAAGAGAAAAAAAAGAAAGAAATAAGAAAAAAAAACATTCCGGATTTTTTTCTCCAGTGTAGTGAAATGGAATCTTCGCTTCGCTCGTACCGGGTCGCTACGCTCATCCAATAATTAAAAAAATTTAAAGTTAAAAAAATTCTGCAAAAACCCGGGACCTTCTACAATGTAAAAAAAAGCGCGCTAAAACCCCAAGGAAACCCCCCCCAAAAAAAACCCCCCCCGTTTGATGCGTGCTATTTCTTGGGTTCTCCCGGCCCCCTCCTTGGTAGACGTGTCCCCAAAGGGCCCTATAAAAGTACAACCCCCCCAGCATTAAATAAATCAAGGGGTTGGTTTTCCACTACAGTCAACCAAAAGTATTTTGGGGTTTTCCCCCGGCCCCCCCTTGGTAACGTGTCCGAGGGCGTATAAAGTACACCCTCGAGATAAATAAAGCAAGGGGGGCTGTTTTTTCCAACGTCGAACCAACGTATTTGGGGTTTTCCCCGGGCCCCCCTTGGTAGACGGGGTCCGAGGTCCCTAAAAATGTACAACCCCCGAGCATAAAATAAATCAAAGGGGTCTGGTTGTCCACTTTCAGTCGAAACCCCCCGTATTTGGGTTTTTTTCCCGGGGGCCCCCCCTTTGGGAGAGTTCCGAGGTCGTATAATGTACACCCCTCGAGCATAAGTAAAACAAGGGGGCTGGTTGTCCCCTACAGTCGAAAAAACGTATTTTGGGTTTTCCCCTGCCCTCCTGGGAGACGGCCCAGGTCGTATAAAAGTCCCCTCGAGCATAAATAAATCAGGGGGCCCGGTTTTCCACTACAAATCGAAAACCCAAAGTATTGGGGTTTTTTCCCCTGCCCCCCTTTTGGGAGAAAGTGTCCGAAAGGGGTATAAAAGTAAAACCCCCGGCTAATAAATCAAAGGGGGCCCGGGTTTTCCACTACAGTCCCAACTAAGTATTTGGGGTTTTCCCGGCCCTCCTTGGGGAATGTCCGAGGGGCGTATAATGTACACCCCCAGCATAAAAAAGGGGAAGGGGGCTGGTTTTTCCACTCCCGTCGAACCAAAGTATTTGGGGGGTTTTCCCCTGCCCCTTGCTAGACGTGTCCCAGGTCGATAATGAACACCCCCCCAGCAAAAAGTAAAACAAGGGGGCCCGGTGTCCATACGTCGAACCAAATATTTGGGTTCTCCCTTTCCCTCCTTGGGAAAGTTCCCCAGGTCGTATAATTTACACCCCCGAGCATAAGTAAATAAGGGGTTTGGTTGTCCACTACACGAACCCAAAGTATTTGGGTTTTCCCGGGCCCTCCCTTTTAGACGTGTCCGAGGTCGTATAATGTACAACCCCCGAGCAAAGTAAAGCAAGGGGGTTTGGGTTTTCCACTAACAGGGCCCAACCAACCCTATTTGGGTTCTCCCCTGCCCTCCCCTTGGGAAAACGTGTCCCCAGGTCGTATAATGTACCCCTCGAGGGATAAGTAAATCAAGGGGTCTGGGTTTTCCAAAAAAAAGTCGAAAACCCAAAGTATTTGGGGTTTTTTCCCGTTCCCCCCCTTGGTAGGGCGTGTCCGAGGCGTATAATGTACACCCCCCAGCATAAGTAAAGCGGGGGTTTTGGTTTTTCCACTACAGTCCCAAACCCAAAGTATTTGGGTTTTTCCCCGGGCCCCTTGGGAACGTGTCCGGTGTATAATGTTAAAACCCACGAGCATAAGTAAAGCAAGGGGGGCTGGTTGTCCACACAGTCGAACCCAACCTATTTTTGGGGTTTCCCCCTGCCCTCCCCTTTGGGAGACGGGCCGAGGTCGTATAAAAGTTTCACCCCCCAGCATAAGTAAATCAAAGGGGGCTGGTTGTCCCACCACAGTCGGGAAACCAACGTATTTGGTTTTTCCCCGTGCCCCCCCCTTTGGGAGGGCGTGCCAGGTCCCTATAATGTTTCCCCCCCCAAACATAAGTAAAACAAGGGGGGCCCGGGTTTTCCATACATTTGAAACCCAAAAGTTTTGGGGTTTTCCCCCTGGGCCCCCCTTTGGGAGACGGGGCCGGGTGTATAATGTTTCACCCCCGAGCATAAGTAAAAACAAGGGGTCGGTTTTTCCACTACAGTCCCAACCAAAAGTATTTTGGGGTTTTCCCCTGCCCTCCTTGGTAGAAAGGGGCCCCCGGGCGTTAAGTACACCCCCCAGCCCTAAATAAAACAAAGGGGGGGCCCGGTTGTCCCCTAAAATTTGAACCCAAAGTTTGGGGGGGTCCCGGGCCCCCCCTTTGGGAGACGTGTCGAGGTCGTAAAAATGTACACCCCCCAGCATAAGTAAATTTAAGTTGTCCTGGGTTTTTCCACTACAGTCGAACCAAAGTATTTGGGTTCTCCCGTGCCCCCCTTGGAGGGCCCTTTTCCCAGGGCGTTTTAAAGTAACCCTGAGCATAAGTAAATCAAGGGGTCCGGGTTGGTTCCCCTAAAGCGAACCAACGTATTTGGGTTTTTCCCCTGGGACTCCTTTGGTTTGAGTGTGAGGTGTAAATGTACACCCCTGAGATAAGTAAAGGGAAGGGGTCTGGTTGTCCCCCTAAGTCGGGAAACCCAAAGTATTTTGGGGGTTTTCCCGGGCCCCCCTTTGGGGGGGGTGTCCGAGGCGTATAAGTTGTAACCCTCCCAGCATAAGTAAATCAAGGGGTCTGGTTTTTCCCCCTACAGTCGAACCAACGTAAATTTTGGGGTTTTCCCGGGCCCCCCCTTGGTAGAGGTCCCCAGGGCGTATAATGTACACCCCCCGAGCATAAAATAATCAAGGGGGGCCCGGTTGTCCCCCACAGTCCCAACCAATTTTTTGGTTTTTCCCGGCCCCTTTCCCTTGGGAGACGTTTCCGAGGGGTATAATGTAAATCCCCCAGCATAAGTTAAAAACCCAAAGGGGGCTGGTTTTCCACTACAGTTTAACCAAAAGGGATTTGGGGTTTTCCCGGCCCCCTCCTTGGGGAGACGTGTCCGAGGGTGTATAATGGGACCCCCCCCCCCAGCTAAAATAAAAACAAGGGGTTTTGGGTTGGGCCCCTACAGTCGAACCAACGTATTTTGGGGTTTTCCCCGGCCCCCCCCCTTTGGGAGACGGGGTCCCCGGGGGGATAATGTAACCCCCCCAGCATAAGTTTAAAACAAGGGGGGCCCGGTTGTCCCTTTCAAATCGAACCCAAAATATTTGGGTTCTCCCGTTTCCCCCCTTGGGGGAGACGTTTCCGAGGTTTGTTTAATGTAAAACCCTCGAGCCCTAAATAAAGCAAGGGGGCGGGTCCACTACCGACGAAAACCCAAAGGATTTTGGGTTCTCCCGGGCCCTCCTTTTGGGAGACGGGTCCGAGTCTATAATGTACACCCTCCCAGCATAAGTAAAACAAGGGGGTTGGGTTTTCCCCTTTCAGACGAAAACCCAAGTATTTTGGTTCTTCCCCTGCCCTCCTTTGGGAGACCTGTTCCCAAAGGGCGATAAAAGTTTCAACCCCCCAGCATAAGTAAATCAAGGGGTCTGGTTTTTCCACTACAGTCAAAACCCAATATTTGGGGGTTTTCCGTGCCCCCCTTTTGGGAAAGGCCCCCCCCCCCCCCCCGAGGTCGTATAATGTAACCCCCGAGCATAATAAAAACAAGGGGGCTGGTTGTCCCCTACAGTCGAACCCAAAGTATTTGGGGGGTTTTTTTTTTTTTTGTTTGTTTTTTTTTCCCCTCCCCCTTTTTTTCCCCCCCCCCGGGGCCCCCCTTTGGGAGACGTGTTTCCCCCCCGGGCTTTTAATGACACCCCGAGCATAAGTAAAACAAGGGGGTTTTGGTTTTCCACACGTCCCAACCAACCTTTTTTGGGTTCTCCCGGCCCTCCTTGGAGACCCTTTCCCCAGGTCGTATAATGGGACAAACCCCCCAGCATAAGAAATCAAGGGTTTGGTTTTCCCCTACAGTCGAACCAAGTATTTGGGTTTTTCCCGGCCCCCCTTGGGAAAAAGGGTCCCAGGTCTATAATGTACCCCCCGAGCATAAGTTTAAAACAAAGGGGGGCTGGTTGTCCAAATACAGTCGAAACCCAAAGTATTTGGGGTTTTCCCGTGCCCTCCCCGGGAGAAGTGTTTCCCAGGGCGTATAAAAGTCACCCCCCCGGGATAAAATAAATCAAGGGGTCTGGTTGGGTTTGTCCACTACAGCCGAAAAACGTTTTTGGGTTCTCCCGTCCCCTCCTTTGGGTGACGTGCCCGAGGTCGTATAATGACCCCTCGAGAAAAGAAATAAAGGGGGTCTGGTTGTCCCACACGTCGAACAAAAGTTTTTGGTTCTCCCGGCCCCTTGGTAGACTTTGTCCGAGGTCGTATATGTACACCCCCGAGCATAAGTAAATCAAGGGGTTGGTTGTCCAAAAGTCAAACCCCAACGTTTTTGGGTTCTCCCGGCCCCTCCTTTGGTAGACGTGCCCGAGGTCGTATAATGTACACCCCCGAGCATAAGTAAAGCAAGGGGGTCTGGTTGTCCACTACAGTCGAACCAACGTATTTGGGTTCTCCCGTGCCCTCCTTGGTAGACGTGTCCGAGGTCGTATGATGTAACCCCGAGCATAAGTAAATCAAGGGGTCTGGTTGTCCACACAGTCGAGGATCTACAACCAACACGAGAGTCAACACGAGTCGACTGGTGGACAAAAAACTACTTGGCGCCATCTAAACACATGACAAAAGGGGTGAATTTCATTGGAGATAAAAAAAAAGTTGTTACTTTTGCCAGTTCCAAACAATCAAATATGTAGTATAATATTTGTTATTAACAATTTACCAAGGAAACAATAAAATTGAAGCTCTGTTTTTTTTCGAAAACAATTAAAAAGCCAGGGCCTTGTAAAAGCAGTTCCGGTTGGGCTATGCTAGCTACGACGATTTAGAAGTAGACCTACCGTTTCGTGGTTGACAAAAATTATTTCAATATTACTGGAAAAACATTAGTTATCCGATTATTGACATTTTGCGTCGTACAAAATTTTTAATCAGTGTAGACTTTGCCCACCACGGTGTTCTTCCTATCCTTTTATTTTCAGGCATTTTTTTGCCCACCACGGTGAAAAGTTAGTACATACTGCGCCTACCAAAGCCTTCCTCAAACTCTCCTATACCATGAATAACTAGTTCCCAAGTTGGTTGTAGTCCGACAGTCATAATCTACCCCTAAACAGCAGCGCCTTTATTAAGAAATTCTTAGAACCTGTCCACGAAACATTGTATCGGGAAAAGTATTTAACCTGGTACAATGGGGGCCTTGGGGGATGCCTTGCAGGTATTGCGGGTCTGGGGCGCACAGCCTCACAGTTTTCATTTTTAACATTGCAAATGCTGGTATTTTAATAATTTTTCGAGTGCTTTCGTCGATATTAATAAAATTGTGAAATCTACATATTGTCAGTTTACAAATATTGCCACTTTAAAATATTTAGAACTACCAAAATAAGGTAGAACTACACATTAATATAGGCACTGCCTAACAGCAGGTGGAACTTCCTCTACAACTATTTGAAATGGAATCCTATTTATTTAGTTATTCGTCTGCAGAGGGTCATACCGGGTAAAACTAAGAGCGGGCACTTAAAAATAATATACGCACCGATAACACAATATGTGGTTAATGAGTATCCTGCCTTTTAGTTTTTTTGAACCAGAAATAGCAATAATCATTGTTACTTCTTAAAATGTTGTGGTTCTTCAAGGCCTATGTGTGATTGTTAAATAGGCTGCAAACCTGATTGTGACAATATCGGCAGGGTTTGTAGTTTTACTTCCTTGCAAATAACTGTGTGTATTGTTAATCATGTACCGTCGAAAGGAAATACTTATTAGTAATATTAAACTATATTACTGATAACCAATTCAAAACAATCTCAGTGCATTGCATTAACTTCCTGCCATAGGATGGAGATATCTTGCGCAGGTTATTTATGAATAACACATGATGACATGACATATGGACTACCTGCTTGGCATACGACATCAAAAGAAAATTTGGCGAAACTCGAGAGGGTACAAAATCGAGCCACATGGATGATTACTGGGGGAAATGATAAGAGTGCAACCCTCCGGAGGCAGGCATGTGGATTGCCTTCCATTGAGCAATGTGCCAATCAGGTAGACCTTATGTTTATAAAAAAGTGCTTCACACGTAACATAGATGTTGACTGCATGCAGCTCAGCTACAGAAGAGTAGACAGTCGTGGTGGGAACTTAGTCCCACCCTTTGCTAGGACTAATTCATATCAGGCTGGGTATTGGTATCGTGTTGCTGCGAAGTGGAATTCTGTGGATAAGTCCATCAAATGCGCCCCTCAGGCTAAGTATGAACATTAAGGGATTGAATAACTAATGACATTTGTATTGACAAACACTGCTATTCCTTGGTACATGAATTCGGTATATTATTATGTTTTGTTGTCTGGTTCATAAAAAAAAACTCACCCACGTTTCTATTTCTTCTACTCTACTATACTCTGTACTATCGTCTATTATCACCCTCATTTAAGTTATTATTGTATTTTTAATTAGTTTAAAAAGCAGGCTTAGCACTATGTGTCATGGAGCTTTTAGCTCTTTCTAACCTGCTTAATAATGGCTTAGTAATATTTGCATATAGATGTAGATCTACCTGTGTCCTAACTCTAGCGTAAGTCTGTATCTATATGAATTATTGTACCTAAGAAATTGTTAAATAAATAATAATAATAATAATAATTTGTACTATAAGTTATGCTGCAAGTTTTATTTTTTATTTTTTTACTTTTGTTTGCTCTCTATACCGTACAAATGGTATACGTATGTACTTGTTCTTATTTGTAAGATAGTAACCATCAATGTTTACCATGAAACTTTACGAAAATATAATTTATCTTTAATTGCATGATGAGTAGGCCTATCTTGTAAAAATAGTTGGCTTCTACACAATTAGCAACAAATTTTTCCCCAAACAATTAATATCTGCAGAGAGTAACCATTTTGTTGAACGTTTCTAGCTAAAAGATTAAAGGGCAACCAATATACCAAAATTTCGAACTACTACCTAGTACTTATACAAAGTTAGTGTGTTATCATTTTTGTTTTATAATTTGCATTTTCTCTTAACTAATATGTACATGTTAGACTTTTCAGGACTGTAGGCCTGCTGGTCTTCTAGATGAGCCGCGCCTTGACTACCGTAAGAAAATAAAGATTCTGCCTTCTGGAGGATAGGTACGAAGGAACATCTTTGACATACACACCCAAGATGTAATCGTGCCAAATGTTCCGTCATCTGGACTGATGGTAATCTGAGAGCAGATCACTGTGATATTATTTGTAGCCTGCACCTGTAGGGTACGGGGGTTAAGAGAGTGCAGTAGACATTTGGCATTTCTGCAGATTTGTTCTGAAGCCATGAGCATCTGATGGATACATTTTTTAAACTTTCTTATTGTACAATATTTCAATTTTATTTAGCCAGACACAAATTTACCAGAATCGTTGTAGACTTGGCAATCCTAAAATCTAAGATGCCTTCACTATTATTTTAGCTTGACCATTGAAAATGGTGGCATGCAAGAAAACTTCTCCTTTGTTAATCATCTGTGACTTCAGTCTGCCATATGCAAACCATATCAAATGTTCACTGCAGTCTCTAAACCTCGTAGCTATAGGTTTATTTTAGTTTCTTTATTACAATTATTTAAACATTGTAGGTAGGATATGCTTCTCAATGAGAACGTGTTAATATCTACTAGCTAGTTTACATCATATTGTATAAATGAATGCTGTAATAACTAATATTAATCTAATCTATATCTAAGATGCCCTCAGTAATTCAGAATCTGACATTTTTATGTCTAGAAATTTAGCACAGTAAATAAAGTTGGGCCGAGCTCATCCAATCGTCTTACATTATCTAGCCACATAATATTGCAAACTTGTGGTAGCAAACTACCTTCATAGGATACACAATTCATAACTGCCATACGGCAAACTGATACAGGCACTTGGTAGTTGAACCATGATCTTTGAAACGACCTAAGGATTTAAATATTGTATTGACTAATCCAAAGAAATAATCACTTTTAAACTCATTATTTATAAATAAGTAAATACACTTTTTAAAACATCACATAAGTTTTCCCGTTTACACACACTAAAATTTAGAACCTGCATAACAACTTAATTGTGTTTTATTGGTCTGCATGGGACGTTCATATTTATATGTGATGGGTGTGTGTGTTCATTTATGTGGTACGTATGCATTTATGTAGTGCGAGTGCTGTTGTGAATTTATGTGTCTGTGCTAGGTATGTGTGGTTTGTGCCTATTTATGTTGTATATGCGCGTATTTTTATGCATGAATGCTTATTTGTATGTTGCGCGCTACATGTTTGTTTGTGATTATTTATGTGCTATTTGTGAACTTATGTGGTATGAGTGCTTAGTGTTCTTTGTGTCGCTAGGCAGCAGATATCATCGTAGATACTGCGTGTGTGCAAATAAAACAATTTGGACAACTTTTTAAATAACAAGCACTTCAAGACAATGATTGTTATGGATATGCTTATAAATGATGTACATTCAAAACATTTTACCGCTAATCTAACTGTTTACATACTGATCGCTTTACATTATATTTCATAGAAGCCCTGCTGCAGAGTATTGCAATGTCTGTTCTTTGGTTTTATTTGTGGGACTCATTTTTAGGAAAGAAGGAATAACCAAAGATATTGGAATAATATATAGGGAATAACAGAGATAAGAGTTGAGAGCTTTGTTAGGAAGCTCCAGACTTCAATAAACAGATAAAAGTATAACGATTTAATCTTAACTAATAAATAATGTACGATTTAACATAAATACAAATTTGGATGTAAAAATGAATGAATGAATGAATGAATGAATGAATGAATGGAGACGAACCCAATCAGATGCTCATGAACTATAGCTACGTGGTCTTCGTTCTGCATCGTGCGTTATCCCGCCGCCTTGTCTCCCTTTTCTCCCTGTGGTCCCGGGAGTCCTATGGGTCCAGCATCTCCTTGCGGTCCCTGCACGCCCTGTATCCCGGGCACTCCAGGGCTTCCCGTGGCGCCGGTCAGCCCTGTCGCTCCGGCCACCCCCTGGGTCCCCGGGATGCCGTTAGTACCGGGGATGCCGATACCCACCTCCCCCTTGGGACCCACGGCCCCGGCCGCCCCCGCCGCTCCTGGAACAGAGGGGGAACGTTGTGACCTTGGGACAATATTGTTTTCTTCTTCAGTTGCTATTTTTTTATTATTATTATTTGTATTTGTATTTTTTTTTATATGTTTATGCAAGTGTTAGATATTGTGAAAAACATCCCTTGATCGTCAAAGCCAATAATAATACCAAGGACAGTGTGCGAGTGCCCGAAATTTCAGATTGAGTCGAATATTTGGAGGCCGACCCATCGAGTATCGTGTAACAAAATAATACGAAATACAACATTTTTGTGGAGATGGTGGAGGTGCCGGTCCAGGATTTACGTACTTATTTGGTGGAGGTGCCGGTCCAGGATTTACGTACTTATTTGGTGGAGGTGCCGGTCCAGGATTTACGTACTTATTTGGTGGAGGTGCCGGTCCAGGATTTACGTACTTATTTGGTGGAGGTGCCGGTCCAGGATTTACGTACTTATAAAGTGGAGGTGCCGGTCCGGACAACTTTAATAATTTATAGCTTGTAAACAAAATGGCTTTCAATGAAACTACGGACAATAGAAAACAAAATGCAAGAAAATCATTCTATAGATTCTTCACTTGTAAAATTCGATTTACATATTTACAGGCAGTACCATGCGGCCGTCTATTCCCTACCCGACCCAAAACCCCGAAGCAGTTTAGTTCCAGAACCTAAACCCTACCGAACTGTCAAAACCACTACCCGCACAGTTGTAATTAATATTGTATTATTATTTTATATACCTTTGTACATTAGGCTTCATTTCCGATTATAAGGACATAATTGACATACAAAAATATAATCGTTTGAAGTAGTATGGTCGGGCTTGTTTACCAGCAGACTATTCTAAAATTGATAGTGATTTTATTTGCCTATACCTCTGGCCATTCAAAACCACCAAGCAGAAACCAAACTTTATTTGACATTTTAAAACGTGTTTACGTTTTTTATTTACAAAGTCAACTGCATTTTACTAGGGGTCACTCCCAACATTTTGACACTGAGTGGGAAGTCTCAAAATACGAATTAGATTAATTATTTATTTATGGCTTTTCCTCGAAGATTAGATTTTGTTTCTGATATATAAGATTTTTGATAACATATTCATAACGCTGAAATGCTATCTGCACAATTTATGGAAATTGGTTTAATGTGACAGCATAATTGTTTTCTAATAATACTTTCGTGCAAAATTTTGTACAAAATCGTCTAAAATTGTCTCAATCGCACACATACAAAAAAAACTTGTGAAAGGACAGTCAAGTCTTACGCACACAAAAGCATAGAAATCTAAAAGAAGGGCCAAACTTATCTACATTTCGTTATTTTAGTACACAAATTCACTACGCCACGAAACTGCGTTCTTACAAAGCTTGTCAAAATTAATTTGCATATTTAGAGCAATAGTCACCATGAGTAGTGCATTAATTTTTATGTATTAAGAGTAGGTACGCAAATATAGTAAGGGATAAGCTTGGCCCTTCTCTTAGATCGCAATGCTTTTTGCTTGGCTATTTTTTTTTTTGCATTGTGTGGGATCTCATTTATTTTTAAGTTCAATGAAAAAAATTGAAAATTAAATAATTTTAATATAAATGAGTGTTTATTTTTATGGTTTAATTAACTATTGAGGTATAAACATAGATTCAAGAGTGTAAAATAATTAATAACACCACCCGCATAAACGTGGTTTTCATACACCTTGTAGTTGTGGGCAATTATAATCAGGTTTCTATGATAATGCCAATAAAATGCTTATATTAAAACCTTGATTTCGATACCTTCCAATTAATATAATCATTTTTTTTCATAAGTACCTTAGAAGAACACTATTGACTTTGAAGACCCACGCGTTTGGTCAGAATCGCCGGGAAATTAAAATATATGAATTATTTAGTAGTACGAGAAACTTACATCCGGAAAGTGATTTTGAGCTTGTTTCAACACATTTCTTTCACCTAGAAGAAATATACTGACCCCAATTAAATTTGGCATGTATTATCATGCACCCAAAATCATCTCATATTGATAGTTTTCAAATATATATCATGTTTCATGATGACTGGGTGACACCTCGAAATCGCCTTGCTGTGTAAGGTGCCCGACTACGTTAGTGCACCGCTGCTCGGCAATAGTCGCGCTAGTAATAACCAAGTATCTTCACTGACCTTGAGCCCCAGGGATTCCCGGGGTGCCCGGAGGTCCTGTGTCTCCCTTGGAGTATCGGTACTGCGTGTGGTGATGGTCTCCTAGATCAAAGTCTCGAACAAGTGGTCCTCTAGCATCACTCACAAACCCTTCGTCTTTGTCAAGGTCATCGTCGTAGGGATCCCCCGTTTCCTTCGCGTCACCGACACTTTTGCGCCCCGTGAAATCATCCACTAGGAGCGTGATGTTCCTTACGAGGGGGCCAGTCTTTCGGATCTCGTTTCTCAACTCGTATTTATCATTGTGAGTTGTCTCGTTTAATATGGTCTCTGCTGGTCTTTTTAGTATAAACTTAAAGCCAATTTTTGCCAGAATTCTCTGCCAAAAAGTAGGATTCTTTTCTATATGATCTGCTTGTTCTTCAACAACTTTGTTTACAACAGTTCCATTGATACAACTTTCATTAGAACCTCGATCAAAAGTAGTCAAGTTACACGGCGTAAACTTCTGTGTAATACTACTGTCGTCTTTCTCCTTAGTATCGTTCCTACTTCCGTTCCTGACTACATCATTCAATACTTGAGGATAATAATCTTCTCCCTTCGTTTCGTTTACTTCAACCTGAGATTTCTTCAGCAGAACCGTCACGTGCACCTCTGTTTTCCTGAGGCGCTCGATCAACTGGTTTTCGTTGCGCGTGTACTCTTTCAACTCTTCTTGAGTCTTCCTCAGACGGTGTGCGAGGTCACAGGTGTACGCCAGCGTCTCCTCCAGCTTGTCGGCCAGCTCGTAGACGCGAGAGTAGATGGTCTTGAGTTTACTCTGCAGATCCTGCGCGGGAGAGGGGTCTGAGCGCTTGTCCGCCAGGAAGCCGTCTGCCTGGAGCCTATCCTCCGTGCTGACGTTGCTGTGACTGTAGTAGATAGTTTCATTGCCGTAGAGTGCATCGCTGGAACAAGGGGTGATTAGATAAATATAAACTCTTGTCATAAAATATACTAGGAAACGCTCAGTTGGACGCGTTGATAAGCGAGCACGTGCTATAGCTAGACCCACATTGCACATTTTTTTTAAATTTAAAAATTTGCGACGTTCGCTGTCCACGGGGCCATGTTTCAAATTTTATTTATTATTGGCAAGGTATTTGGGTAAACCCGTGGGTAAACCTTTACTTTGTGGATACAATCCACCGCCATTTAGAGGACCTTGACATTATTTCTTTTTTTAAACTATTTTAACTCTTTGGTAATAACAAATAATACACTGCTTCCTCGATTGTATTTTGATTACTTCAAGGTGGCAGTGTATAGTGGCCAGCAACCTCATGCGACTTTTAGTTGCCATGGTAACGTTACTTTTGATAAAATGTAATTTCCATCTACACTACTTATCGGATCAAAATAAAATTAACATATTCGTGACCGGACGGACATTCTAAATGATTTGGCCACCTCAGATTTTGTCACCGTTTAGTTTAAAAAAAAAACTTTCGATTAACTTTAATGTAACTTTTTAACTTTTTGAACGATTTTGCCACAAAACTAATGGCATTTAATCGAGAACGAAGCTTGCGGATGGTCCAAATTTCAACTCGATCCGAGCCTCCGTTCGAACGTTATGGCGAGACATACAAAGAAAAAAACAAAAATCAAACAAAAAAACAAAACCAGTTACTATTTTTTCCGGCAGAGTCAAAAACAAACGCTAGCTTCGCTCGCTTAATCAAAATCATTATAACTAGGAAACGCTTAGTTGGACGCGTTGATAAGCGAGCACGTGCTATAGCTAGACCCACATTGCACATTTTTTAAATTTTAAAATTTGCGACGTTCGCTGTCCACAGGGCCATGTTTCCAATATTATTTATTATTGCCAGAGTCGATAAAGAAGTTTCCCCTTTGGGGAGGTCCCCTTACTCCCAAGTCAAAACGGAATCTAACGTCCTGCGCGCTGAGAGCGGCTCCAATGTGAAACTAATAAAAGCACTGCACGCTAAATACGGTAAGTAGATTATCGATGTGCAGTGACGCTGAAATCAACAAACAACAGACGAAACGTCAAACTTCAATTTTATTTCAATCATATTAGCCCTGGGCCCTAGTCTTTTAAAACGATTTACTTTTGATTTATTATTGTACTATAAAGTGTTGCGCAGGCGTCACTGACATTTTCGTGCGAAATAATTTGAGATATGCCTTGTTCAAGCCTAACGGACGTAAGTGTAGCCTAGGCCCAAGGCCACAATACAGTTTTTAGACGTAAATACGCCCTAGGCACTCAAATCGAAATCTTGAACAATACATATTGTCGGCCTAGCTCCTAAGCTTAGGTCTACTCCATCAGAAATATCCTCATTAATAAAGAGAGTTTGCTTTATGCCAAAACATTCGCCAACATTCGATCGTATTTAATATTTTGACGTTTCCGCCATTTGTCGTCATCGACTGTTAACTACTAGTAGAAAAGTGACGTACTTTTATTGAAGTAGTTCCATCAATCGTCACACAGAGTCGCGCGGAACGTTAGATTCCCAACGCCAAAAACCGACTTTTTATTTAACCCAGGGCGGTATAGGGAGTTGGAGGACCTCCCCAACGGGGAAACTTCTTTATCGACTCTGTTATTGCCAAGGTATTTGGGTAAACCCGTGTGTAAAACTTTACTTTGTGGATAAAATCCACCGCCATCTAGAGGACCTTGACTCATTGGGAAAAATATTTAAACTCTTTGGTGACAAATAATAGACTGCTTCCTCGAAAGTATTTTGATTACTTCTAGGTGGCAGTGCATTAGAAACTTCGCGCGTCTTTTCGTTGCCATGGCAACGTTACTTTTGTTATAATGTAATTTCCATTTACACTACTTATCGGATCAAACTAAAATTAACATATTCGTGACCGGACGGACATTCTAAATGATTTGGCTATCTCAGATTTTGTCGCCGGTTAGTTTGAAAAAAAAAACTTTCGATTAACTTTAATGTAACTTTTTAACTTTTTGAACGATTTTGCCACAAAACTAATGGCATTCAATCGAGAACAAAGCTTGCGGATGGTCAAAATTTCAACTCGATCCGAGCCTCCGTTCGAACGTTATGGCGAGACATACAAACAAAAAAAACAAAAAAAACAAAACGAGTGACAAATTTTTCCGGCAGAGTCAAATGGAAACGCTCGCTTCGCTCGCTTAATTAAGTAGCGAATCTTCCCTATGCACCACTTTTCTGTCCGTCCGTCCCGGTTTGTCACGTCTCAAGATAAAAACCGAACTAAATGTTTTATTTGCATGCGTCCTTTGTTGTCACTGCCCTTCATTAAGGATGATACCGAATGATTTGGTCACCCTAAGTATCAGGGGGTGGGGCTATAGCGTCACCCAAACTTGACATATAAATACCCGGACCCTCCACTAACAACGAAATTTAAATGGTGGAATGGAACGTATTATTTTAATTTAATTCTTCTTTGACGGTTTGTTTAATAATAAGAAGCTAGGATTTTTTTTTTGGGGGGGGGGGGCATTATATGTCGTTTTTGACAAATAAATGGACAGCACAGATAGTGCAAAATTAAGTTTTGAGAATCAATATTCTGGATATAGTTTCTTAACACCTTTAGCTTCAACTTCAGCTACAAGGACTAATAGATTTCAGAAAATACAGTTGGTGTACGATTTTTTTTGTCAATCGCTACAAACACGAGTTTCTCCGAGTTTTGTATCGTCTGGCAAAAAAAATCGTAAACTAACTAATATTTCATAAATCTGTTTGTCCTTATAGTTTAAATTGAAGCTAAAGGAATTTAGAAACTATATCCAGAAAACCAATTCTCAAAACTTAATTTTGCACTAGCTGTGCTGTCCAATCTATTGTCAAAAAAACGACATATTATAAATGGCCGATTGTGAGGTTATGTCCCGAAAAAAAATCTCTGTTTTATTAAAGGAAGCCTACTCTTTTATTCAGCCAACTTTCATGGACTTTCAAGGTTTTGACCCTACCCTGATTACAATAGCCTTAAGAACTCGGTCAACGTTTGGGCGTTCGCCCCATACTATGCACCGTACCTAAGCACCGAACATACATAACCATAATACATCATAAACAGGGAATCTACATCACATAAAGTACGGATCTGGTTAAAAGCAACCCAACCCCAACTCCATGCAGTCATGCTGGGAGGCGAGCTACGTATGTGCTCACCACTTGTCTGCGAGGGACGGGCTCGGAGCTTCAGGTGGTGATGAGATCAGCAAGTTGTGTCTGGAGTCGCTCAGGACCAGCAGACAGTTCACGAGGAAGACCACCTGCAGATGGTTGAACGATAACTGGAACAGAGAGACAAACTATTTTGCTCGGGTCCATGTCGTCCACTTAATCTCTTACCAACTTATTCATTTATATTTAGCTACCTGACAGGTAGACGAGGTGTTCCTCTACAACTAAACTGGACTTTAAAATTTAACTGGAAGTTTATCTAGGTCTTCTAGCTGGAGATTAACCTGACCTTGATGTAAACCTTGATGTCCATATATACGACTTCTGGGTGATCTCTCTTGGACTAAGTGTTTCGTTTTGCATCTTGTACTTAAAATGTTGCTTCCCATTTGAACCTTATATCAGTATAGTAAATAATAATTTAGTGAAAGATTTGAATAATTTGTTTTAGAACTTACAAAACCAACAGACCAAATATAATTGGATGAGCGAAGCGAAGACTTCAATTTCACTGACTCCTCAAAAAATTTAGCTCCAATGTTTTTTTGTTTGTTTGTTTTTTTTCGTTTTTCTGTCTGTTTGTTCGCACGATTCCGTGCAAACGGCATATGCGATCTTGATGAAAATTGGAGGGGACCTTCGAAATCTCTGAACTTAGACTTGCCACGTTTTTGGGTACGAACAAAGAAATATTTCTCATGAATATCGTACTTTTACGATTTTTTTCGATTTTAAGTGCGATATTTTCGTGACATTTGGGCTGATTCTGATCAAACGGGGGGGGGGGGGGGGGGGGGCTACAACGTTCATATTTCACATGGACATCAAGGTTATGGTGATGTATTGATTTTTGAAAGAAAAAGTTAAAAAAGTTAGCCAGAATCCATAGAATAAAGGTTTTAATATGAGTTTTTTTATGTTTATAATAACAATTTACAAGTAACAATAGAAACTTGACAACAATTTTAAACAATGCGTTCAAAAGGCATTTTTTTTATTATTATTATTTTTTTATCGTGGGAAACCTGTTATATCAGGGTGCAATTAGCCCCTCTTCAGGTGAACTAGGTATGTGCGGATAGGAAATTGTGAAGGGATGTCCGAGGGCTATTTAAGAGGACTCAATCCCTTGCATTCACCTTAACGACTGAGGAAAACCTCGGAAAAAACCTTCAGTCAGGATTGCCGGTCTCGACGGGATTCGAACCCGGGATCTCCCGAATCAGAGTCGAGCGCTTAGCGCCCGAGCCAACACTGTCGGTAAATGGCACTTGATAAGTAAATAGATCCCACGCAAACTATAAACTTACAAAAAAGCTCATCCATCAACGCGACGGGACTTTAGCGTTTTCCTAGTTTATCACAATATGATTGTCTGTTCCAGGAAAGAGGCACACTAGAAATAATGTAGAAATTGTGTAATGTAAACTTTCCAGTAATTTATGCCTCTTTTTGGTGAATTAAGTTAAGTGAATAATTGGATAATATCAATTTCCAGGATATATGTAATATTATGATTCATGCGAAGACTGAGCACTTCGACTGCCGGTGACCTCCCAAAAAAGCCTGGAGTTATTTTAAATTGAATTAAATCAATTGAATAAAATTATTGCTGTTGTATCATAGCCAAAAATTATTTTATTTCTGTTGAGAATTAATTACACCGTAGATTCTACCAACACTTGTAGGATGACGGACACATTTCCAATAAAATTTCAGAAAAAAAAGTTTCACACTAAACTAGCTGGCATATTTTGTTGTGATATCGTCGAAAGGAGTATAGCATATAAAATTGTTTGACCATCGACAAGTCAATGTTGAAAATCTATGTTATATATTTTGTTCCTGATCATGAATGAATAATGCTTCGTAGAGGTAGGATAGATTAAAATGTCACTTTCTATTAACTGCTCTTGAAAAAAATAAAATTACATAATCGAGTATTATGAAAATGGTTAATCAACCATCATCCTCCGGTTGACAACCTTTTGATGGCTGATTAGTCATCGGCATTATTTAATTTTGTGCAAAGTTTCTAAGTCATTTAAAATATAAATAAATAAGTAAATAAATAAATAAATAAATAAATAAATAAATAAATAAATAAATAAATAAATAAATTGTATTTAGAGTCTACCCACTCAGTTATATAACTGATTTTCAGTGGGGACTTTAAATCAAAGCGACCAAGCCAACCCTGTAGGCCCCGACGCAATCGACGAGTGAGCTCAGTGAGTTCATGGTTTCAATGAAACCATACTATGTTTCTTTAACCCATTGGAGTACCATTTAATCATTTTTGGAGATTGAGTTTCACAGGGAACAAAATTTATTGCTATTTTTGTCTGTTAATTTTAATACTTTTTTTGTTGGGTGTGGGTAGGGGGAGATAAGTTTGATAATTTTTGAGCAAATTTGGGATTTAACGTAGCCCTTTTTATTTTAATTAATCCATTGCTTTCAATGCTAAGCTACAAAAATGACTTTTTAAAAATTCTTAACATTTTTGTGGTTACAAAATTCAGCATGTTAGCCTGTATTGCAATTACCAGTTTGGTTCTTTTTACCCTTTTGGATTTTGAATTATAAATAGAATTCATACCGCGATTCACATTTTTTATTTTAAATAATGAACAATTAAAAAAATTGAATTTTTGGCCCCCTTAAAAAGATTCCCCTAAAACAGGACGCAATGGGTTCAAACTAGTTGATAGTTTTAGTGTATTCATGTATTATGCACAATACAAAATAAATAATTCTCTTACTGCGGACAAGGAGACACACACACGTAACTCAAAATATGCAAGCACAAGCGGAAGAGTCCTGACTCACTTAGATCGCTCACTCGTAGTTAACTCACCTGTCTCATTTCTCTGACCGCTCCTCGTGCGAGAGATGTTAAAAATGCTGATCAGACGGCTTTGTTCGATGGTCTTATAAAGCTTTCCCCCCACCACACGGCGAGCCTGATGGCTGTGGAACCAGGAGGAACTCGCCTAGCATGCACGTACTCACACACAATACGACGTGTTTATACTCATTACTGCAAGTGCAAGAGCAGCACATACAACGTATGTTGCCTATGCGCTTTCAGACGGTAATTACTATCTGATTTTCGAACCTTAAACATTCGAGATAACAGAACTTATCGCATCCAGTTATACAAGATGTAAACAGCCTCATGTCCTGAAACTAAATTGCTCCGAATTAAACTGGTCTAAAATTAATCACTTCTGGTTTTCAGATTGGAAATCTTTGGCAATGATCTTGAGCGGTGACTTGTTTAACACTTTGCATCTAATTAGTGCCTGAAGTGCAATGGACTATGTGTGTAGATGCGGCTACTGTCACTAAACAGATTCTAGTTATTATCGCTCTTCCAAAGAGAGCGTTGGACCGGGAAGTTAAATTAATTTTAGAGCACGGGTGATGAAGACTCGTTCATTCTTTTTTATCGTTAATAAATAAAAACGGTTATATATTTGGTCTCAGGAAAGATTTGACATGGATTAGCTTGCCCCTCTATGGGGCTAACTAGGTATGCATCGTGAGGGGACTTGCAGTGGATGCCCAGGGGTTACTATGCAAGACTTTATTGTGTCACTTTTGACGGAGAAAACTCAGACAGGATTGCCGGTGGTCGGACAACGTTCCGAGTTGTAGTATCTCGTTGAGCTTCAACATATAAGAATATTTGACCTTTCACCGCCAGCCTCTCAGTTATCCAATTGATCTCAAACTGTACCATAAGATGGAAAATTTAAACGTGAAAATTTATAGTGTTTTTTTTGCTTTATTTGCTATCATTAAAAGATGTTGCAAAAATTACAAAACGCTATTTCTAATTCAAGTTTTAGACAGCTGGCTAAATAACATTGGATGAGCACAAGGGTCCAGCGTATACTAGTCGGTATAATAACATTTCAGTTAAATTGTTAATACTAGGAAAACACTTAAGTCCCGCCGCGTTGTTGGATGAGCGTAATTGGTGCATTGAGTTGCCAAGTGTTATGCGGATTTTCTGTTGTTCTGTGAAAAAATCATTACTAAGTTGAAGATTTTTTTTAAATTAATTTAAATTAAATAAAAAATAAACTTTAATTTTTTAATCAATCGTAATTTTAAAAAAGAAAAAAAATCGTAAAATTTCGATTTTCATAAGAAATAATTATTCGATTGTGCTCAAATTTCACAAGAATATATTAATTCATAAAATTAAGGTTCTGTGAAAAAATCATTACGATCGGATAAAGCATGTAGGTAGGTGCTATAAGCCAAAGAAATTTAAAAAAAAGCAAAAAGTCGTAAAATTGTGATAACGCTCAAATTTCACACGAATATATCAATTCATAAAATTAAGGTTAAGTGAAAAAATTATTATAATCGGACAAAGCATGTAGGTGTAATAAAACGAACAATTTTGTTAAAAATCGAAAAAAAAACGAAAAAATTGCGATTTTCATGAGAAATAATTTCCGATTGCGCTCAAAAACGTGGCAGTTGTAAGTTCAGAGATTTCGAAGGCCTCCATAAAATTTCATCGCAATCGGAGTATCGGTCTAGCCGGAATCGTGTGGACAAACAGACAAAAATACGAAAAAAAAACAAAGAAAAAAAAAACATTCCGGATTTTTTTCTCCAGTGTAGTAGAATGGAATCTTCGCTTCGCTCGCTACGCTCATCCAATTATATCCTTGGGGTAATTTAGTTTGAAGATGTACCTCAAACATGAGTTTTCAAAGGTGCGTGGAAAAATAGACTACAAAATACTTCGAAGTAAAAATTAAAGAGCAATAAAATGACAATGAAAATGATACATACACTAGGAAAACGCTTAAGTCCCGCCGCGTTGTTGGATGAGCGTAATTGTGCTTGAGTGCAAGTGTTATGTGGATTTTCTGTTGTTCTGTGAAAATTTCATTACTAAGTTGAAGATTTTTTTAAAATTAATTTAAATTTTATAAAAAATAAACTTTAATTTTTTTTTTTTTTTAATCAATCGTAATTTTAAAAAAGAAAAAAATCGTAAAATTTCGATTTTCATAAGAAATAATTATTCGAATGTGCTCAAATTTCACAAGAATATATTAATTCATAAAATTAACATTCTGTGAAAAAATCATTACGATCGGATAAAGCGTGTAGGTGCTATAAGCCAAAGAAATTTAAAAAATCGCAAAAAGTCGTAAAAATGCGCATTTTTTAAAGAATTTTATCTTTCGATAACGCTCAAATTTCACTTCTGGTATGGTCAGTTAGGGTTAAGCAACCGTTTTTCCACTTATTTCTACCCTCCCACAATCGTATCTTTCCCAGCTCTCTCCTCGTGCCTCTAAGTCTCCTGCAATGATGTCCTTCCATCTCTTCCTTGCCTCTCCCGTCATCTTCTTCCTTCTTCAACACTTATTTCATACATTGTCTTGGGCATTCTATTTTCCACCATACGTTTTATATTCTATATTACGCCATAATAAGGTGAATTTTACGGATCCTTACAATTGTGATGAAATCTGTCACTTATCAGTGCATGTGTAGAAGCTTAAGACCCAGCATGGATTCATAGAGTCAATAGCCTTCGAAATTTAAAATTCCCCCGAAACATTTTGCATAACCTCTCATTCCTAGCAGTGGTCCAGTGCTTCTGAGAGAGTCAAAACAGGTCTTGCAAAGGTGACTGGTCTATATTTATACAGCTATAACACAAGGTGCCTTCATCCTTGTTATAACTCGCGAGACTTGTTCGATTTATTCAAAGTTCGTATTATGCAGAGCAGGAAATAACATTTAATATTGAGTTGTGCGACGGAGAAGATTATTTTGTAAATTATTAGCACAACCATTAAAGGGATATTAAATACTCAAAGGCACAACCGTTGCAGAGTATTAACCTTTAACAAAATAACAATATTTTTACTTGGGGGGTCTTGAAGGGTTTACCATACAATTAATGTACAACGGATGGAATTCTTATTACTCCCTGTTAGTGGTGTTTCTAGGGGTGTAAGAGGGGCATACTGCATACGTACAATACTTTATTAATGGCACCAATCCCCGCCCCGGCCTCATCACAGATACCCTGCTCTCCATTCGGTACCACATGCAATGGAGGAATATTAGATAGTTATTTAATTGTTATAGTAGGGAAACGTTTACCATGGATGTAAGTCATTGCTTCAGTTTTAGCTAATGAGGTAATTACGCACAAAGTAACACAAGCGTGCCCGTGTAAACGAAACATTAAATAAGATCTTATTTTTAAAACAGCAAGAATAACAACGTAAGTTCATAATCTTAAAAATTATTATAATTTATTTTTAACAATTATATAATATAAAATTACTTTATTTGAAAACATGGGAATAATATATTTTTCAAGAAGTACACAAAACAAGTATTTTCCTATTTCAATGTTCCAATATCAGTTTTCTAACAGAGATTTGTGCATTTATCAACTTATTTCATTCAAGGCTACATAACTTAAGTCGCTGAAAAGACAGTATTCAACTCTCGTTGGCATAATGTCAGAGATGTACACAGAAATTAAAAAAACGAGAAAACGTCGAGGGTCATTCTGAAAAAACTGTAATGACGAAGCGTGCAACATTAATGTTGAGTTCTCGGAAAATGCTAGCATAGGCAAATAAAGAACTTGAAATACCCCAAAATTGGAGGTGATTCGATGTGGCGCAGAAAGTGGGGAGAGGAGTTGAATTAAACGTCAGGTAACACGACAACATGGACCTGTAATAAAATACTGCATGGAATAGGTTGGATTTATGTACAGTAATATTAATTTCCGATAATGGTGATGATGAATTAAAATTTAAACATTTAATATTTTAGATATACATTTTTTATTTACATTTACATTTTAATCAAAATCTTTAGTTTGATCCACTAGACTTTATTTACAAAGTTATGTACATCGTATCAATATTGTCTTCAAAATATTAAGTAAAACCCTGTGCAACACACGCACGCACCCACTTATATTCATACGTGTATTGGTGTGTCTTTTGTATGATTTTTTAATTGGTGTATTTATTTATCTAGTCTTTTGAAATATCACGCCGAATATTAAATAACAACCAGTTTATTTCCGAAAAACAAGGTTACCATTTACAAGGGAAGAATATTCAACAAAGTCAATAAACATCGAAAACAAATATTCCCCCCCCCCCCCAAAAAAATGGAACAAAAAATAGAGCTGCAGTGACCCACAGAAGGGACACATAAGGCCTATTCCAAAACACATGGTCCTTGAAAATATATGCCTAGTTTTTCAAAACGTTGGACAAATGTTTTATCGTATTATTTAGCGAGATATTTCCGGGTAATATTATCATGCATGCCCGTCGTCGTGAACAGTGCTGCGTACGTAATCGTCTTGACTCTCACGGGTCGCCAACAATTCCCTTGGCTCCCTTGGCCCCCATAGGACCCTGCACCCCCAGGACTCCCTTCGCCCCCACCGCGCCCTGGGGTCCATTCGCTCCCGAGGGACCTGGGAACCCGGGCGCGCCGTTCACCCCCGCCACTCCGTTCACTCCGTTGACCCCCGCCACTCCCGTCCCCGGCTCGCCCTTCTGCCCGGTACCCCGGCGGGCCCCGCCGTGCCGGCCAGCCGGCAGGACCAGCAACACCGTAACCACCTGAGGACAGAACATAGGTCACGTGGGGTTGCAACCTGTGTGGTTGGAGACCACTATGAAACAATGTAGTCCCCCATCCATGAAATTTTAAAAAAAAAACAGTCAATTACCCCCCAAAACCCCCGGTGCGCCCTCCCCCCCTCACTGGAATCCTGGATCCGCCCTTGGTTCCTGTCGAAGCTTCTCAACTGTCAACGTAATAACAAATAAATAGTCTCGATAAGGGAAAGCGAAAATTGTTTTACATTTGATTTTGCATTGGTACATTGCGAAATGTATTTTGCTAGCTACAATCTACAAAAATCTACCACCCATGCCCAACAGCAATTTCTTATATTTATAGATATGGCACGCCCAGAAATTAAAAGTTCGAAAGTTCGAAATGATGGCACCATGTCTCTGAGGAATGCTGTACTATATCGGTGTGTGCGTGAGCTAATGTGCTATTATTTGGTTGGGTCGTCTTACCTGGGGTTCCCGGTATTCCAGGCGTTCCAGGAGATCCAGGTTCACCCCTGACGTATTGGAAACTCGGCCGATGACGTTCCGAATCCGAATCAAACACTCGTAATTTCATGTTTTCCAAAGCATCTCCGAAATCCCAGTCTGGTTCATTGACATCTTTGTTGCCATTCCGTTTGAGAGGAGCCCTCAAGTAAAAACTGTCACCTTCTTAACAACAGGACCAGAAGGAAAGTCTTGAACATCGTCTGCTCCTTTGTCAGACAATCCGCTCCGTAAAGAATGAACTTCTTGGGGGTTCACTTTTGCTGGTTTCTTCCGCAAGAATTTGAAGGCAATTTGCGCGAGAACATCTTCCCTTGTGGATGTTTTGTTCTGTCCGTTGTGGATGTATTGTTCTGTGTTGTGGATGTTTTGTTCTGTGTTCGTTTAGTTTGGTTGAAATGAGCATCAGATTCTGATATCGCGCCCATATCAGTACTTTGATTACCAACATTCGAAGAGTGACTACTCCCGTTATCATTTACCTTCCCCTCTCCTACGCTGCTGTTTTTAATTTTGGACTTTAATTGGGGCTCAACTTTCAAGACGACAGGAGAAATTTTTGTCTCCTGGATTTTTGATGTTCCTTGAAGGTTAACTTCTTCCTGCGTCTTCCCATTGTTTCTATCTGACGATCCGGATTTAGCTTCTTGATTCTCCTTCTCTGTCTCCGTCAGTTCAGCTTTAAAATCTTCGTTTAAATCAATCTCATGCTCTTCAGTATCATTCCGAGATTTCTTGATCAGAACCGTCAAATACATTTCAGTCTTCTTCAATCGTTTGATCAACTCACGTTTGTATACTTTATAGTTGGCCAGGTCTAGTTTGGTCTGTATCAGTTGCTTAGTCAGTTCTCCGGAGTGACCTTGAGCCTGGTTGAGCTTGTCAGTGAGTTCGTAGTAGCGCTCGTAGATTGCTCGGAGCTTGTCAGCCAGGTCCTGCTCCAGGGAAGACCCTGCGTGCGTGTCCTTGAGGAAGCCATCTGCCTCCAGACGCGCTTCTGTGTTGGGGTGCTTCTCTCTATGTACAGTCCGAGCTGACCTGGAACAGACGCGTACACTTGTAACGTATCGGCAGCAACAACAAGTGAGAAAACTGATATCACTCAAAGACACGCCTCCCACCACCAAATTATAAAGTAAAACGATCCAAGAAGGAATGTTGCTCGTTGGTACTGTTGTTAGTTTCCGCTTCCATTTCAGCCTTCCTCGCAACGATGAACATAATTAATAATTGGGCCGTCAAAGTCCAACTCGAAACCTTCTCTTGGTTTGACCCGTGAGTAGGGTTAGTCTCACTCTCTGAAACTAATGGCGAGCTCTGGGTCGTCGTCGGGGAACTTTCCCCTTCCCTTTGACTACCTCCCCGACGGCGACGACAATAACAACACGGACGGATGATGACACAGACGAAGACGACCACGACGTGGGGGAACCCCTGCCCTCCCATACGCTTGTGGCTGGTTCTGACCAGCACAGCCCTGTCCACCCCGCGTTCCCCCGCGTCTCCCCTTACGTTCCTCACCTTGGAAATAAGTATACTTTTGTGGTAACTCACACTTATAACATTTGTTTTATCTTGGACGCGCGAATAATCTTAGCTGTTACAGCGCCCTATTAAGTTGTTACGTTAGCCTTGTTGATTCTGGAACTGACCGCGGGTGGAATTGTATCCACCTTGTTTTATCGGTGTTTACAATTTAAATTACCGGCTTCTAGGTTGTTATTTTTCGGTCGT
The DNA here is from genome assembly GCA_024449915.1 of Sweltsa coloradensis. Classification (NCBI taxonomy): domain Eukaryota; kingdom Metazoa; phylum Arthropoda; class Insecta; order Plecoptera; family Chloroperlidae; genus Sweltsa; species Sweltsa coloradensis. The sequence continues at coordinate 46,057 of JAMZAV010003431.1, forward strand.
CGATGGCGTCGGCACCAACAGAGTTGGTTTGGTCTGATTTACGTTTAATGACCCCCAATGAAAATCAATTACTATATGACTAAGTGGGTAAACTCTAAATATGAGTTTATCTATTTATTTTTTAGTAATGATAAGTCCTATAACATAGGTAACTATACGTGCAATGTTTACTCGCGATGCTAAGAAATTTACGAAACTCCTACAACTTAAATAAATAAATAAATAAATTCGTATTTAAAGTCTATCCATTCAGTCATATAACGATTTTCAGTGGGGGACAGTAAACCCAAGTGACCAAGCCAACCCTGTAGGCCCCGACGAAATCGACGAGTGAGCGATAACCAACCAAAGATCGATATTTTTTACAGGAAATATAGCAATCGGTGGTAAGGACAGTGCGAACACCCGCGAATCAACGCCAGAATCAACAAGGCCAATTCAGAACAACTTTAAATTTATTATGTGCATCGATACTAGGACGGCTCAAAAGTCACCGTTTACTTATTCCTAAGACAAGAGCTGATGGACTTAAGTCCAAATCGGAAGTTAAAAAACTTCTGTATTTGGCGGGAATCGAACCCTGGATCATTATATCTACTTTCTTTTTTAATGACTTTTTTCTTTTTTTCTTTCTTTCTTTCTTTCTTTCTTTCTTTCTTTCTTTCTTTCTTTCTTTTTTTTTCTTTCTTTCTTTTTTTCTTCTTTTCTTCTAGACTTACTTTTTATTTGTTACCAAATTTGTTGAGTTTTAATGCATTGTTGTAATATTACTATTTCAAATATATACTCAAATGTAGTTCATTGTTGTGTCTGCATCTTTGTAATTAGATTTATTTAGTTGTCCTTCTTTGTAAATCAGTTTTTATAACTGAATAGAATAGACGTTAAATAAATAAATAAAATAAATAAATAAATCTGCATTGGAAGCAGAGAAGCTAACCACAAGTCCAACGAGCCACACAAAATTAGTAATTAAATTTAATACTGTTAATACTAATATATTTCTAATAACTTACAGTACGTCTTCTGCTGCCGGCCGTAGGTTCGACTCTGGTATAGAGCGCCCAGTGTCCGGCTCGTTGACATGTGCAACACTCGAGACCAGTAGAGAGCACAAGATTAAACTAAATCCACAAGCAAGTGTCGAAACCTGGAGCAGAAATACAACACAAATTACATTCAAATATTGTCCAATTAAAGAAAAGATAACGACGTGGTTCTTCAAAGGACAGGCACATATTTTTTACATGCTTAGATTGTTTGTGAATTAGTTTATTTATGTATATATTTTGAACCTCTTGATTTTGTAAGACTTTTTTAAACAACACGTTGTTCTGGTAAGTAATAAAAACTTTATCCTCCAGACCTCGAAGGGAATGATACAAACTGAACCAGGAACATAATTATATCGTACTTATTTATAACGTCTGACACGCCAGTCAAGAACCCTCAGTACCGTTCACTTGGCTCGCGTCAGGTGAATCACACTGTTAATATGGTGGAGGTGCCGGGTAATGTGATGAGAAACTTCCAGTGAAATCCCGAGACTTTCAGTCCTTCAAACTTAGAGCTATATTTTCAGTATTGAGGTTGTAAAAATTAAAACTCGTTTTATACTTCGTATTTTTACGCTCAACTCAAATTCTGTGATTTTGTTTACAAAATACGGCTAATAGTGATGCACATGTGTTATTATTATTATTCGATAAATTTCACAGACTAAAATTATTACTTTCTCTGTTCAATTTCCTATTTTGGATACAATATACACAATACGAAATATTAACAAGCGGGTCAATCTTGATGCGAGATTTGATCAGTGTTCTATCGCGTGTGGGTTAATGCCGGTATTATTTCATCGACAGGTTTTCAATTCGTATGTATTTATTTATTTATTTATTAAGAGAATGTTTTAAATTTAAAAAAAAATTCTGTATCAATCATACTGCAAACAGAAAATCCAGTAATCCTGTGATCCTGCAGCTCGTTGTCCTGCACTCACCCAGGGTGTCATGGTTGATCCGTGTAGACGCACCTGCACTAGATTCTGTTCTTGCCGTTGCTTCTTCTTGTAAGACTCGACACATGTGACCCTCCCGTGCGCGCCTAGTGCAGTCAAGTGACGGGCTACTCCCCCCACCACAGAGCAGACCGGGCTCTCAACCTGATCAAGATAATCACGTTTTAGAATTATGTTGTTTCAACTTCACCTAACCAAATGAAACATATTTTCAGAAACTATGTAGATCAAAATTAATATTTTTCTTAGGAAACTTCTGAAAACCACCTTGATAATTTGCCCCTCATACGGATAAGCATGCTACTCACGCAAAGAACATGATTTTCACCGGGAAACATTTTACTAAATCGGCTGCAAACCAACATTGTCGACGCCGACTCCATCGAAGACTAAATAATGATTCACCCTCACCCTGTCTACAACTCTAAGCGCTTTGTCGGAGGGCAACCAAGCTGCACCTAACATTCATCTTGAGGGAACAGATGCACGCTCGCTAGCACTGAGCCGCTTCCGCGGGTGAACAAGCGTACTTGTTGTAACATGTTGCAGTAAATGCAGAACGATATAATCGAATTCAAGATCAATGAATGCCAATGACCCACCTCAATTATCGGATATCGAAACAGGTTTTGGTTTACTAAAGTAGTCTACGTAAGCCTAATTAATATTTTGCACGTTTACGGGTGTTTTCAATTTTGTTTTTGTTTTGTAACCACTTTTTTATTTTAAACGACTGTAGATTATAAATAAAGTTTTTTTTATTTTATTTGGTACACTCAAGTGATAATAAAACAGGAAGCTAGAAGGTCCTTTAAGTGGAGTTCCCGTTTTGAGTTCGAATCTTTTTATACTTGTTTTTTCGGTATGCAAAACGAGGTGCAAACCTGTAACTTCCATCGATTAAGCTCGGCCCATTCAGTGACAATGCTAGTCAACACTGTGCTGCCCTATTAAACAAGAGGGCCGTTACTACAAAAAAGTTGATTTTGAGTTATTCATGAAAACGTGATTTGCACAAACTTAAAATAGGTAGGTAAGGTATATTTCATAGTCGATCTGACTTTTTTTGCATGCAGATACGATATTCTTACTTAATACAGACGTAGGTATGACCCTAACAATATAAAATAACAATGCTAACTAAAAATAAATTGTAGTTAGGCCTTGTTGTTTAGTACGGCAGTGTAGATGCATCGTGTGACTGATGTGTTCGTAAAGAGCTTCAACCTGTCTAATGACTTCACCGTGTTAATGTTACATTCAACCACAGATAATCAACATGTGGTGGCTGAAGCTGAATAAACTCTGATATGGGATTTATTCGGCTCGGATAATAGCAAGGACTCGGAACTGACGGTGCACACCAGTGGCGTATCCAGGAATTCATAAGGTGAATTTGGGTAACCAATTAATTTATAGATGTACTGAAGGCCAAGTGGGGGGTCCGAGGGGGGGGCATCTCCTTCAAGCCATTGTGGTGAAAATCTGTGCGTTTTAAACCATCACAGTGACCAACTTTTTATTAACTAATTTTTTTTTAATCCAAAAGTTTTCTCTTTCATGGTAATTTTGGAGAAAATCTGTGCGTTTCAAAGCACCACCCACTTTTTATCTACTAAAATCATGTTTTTAATCTAAACATTTTCTTTTTCCAGGTCATTTTGGTGAAAATCTGTGCGTTTTAAGCAACACAAACCAACTTTGAGTCTACTAAAATCGTCCTTTGGTCAGATGGTAACTTGCCTTTAGTATTGGGATAAAACAGTTCTATATTCTCCATTGCATCCATGTGCACTTTCACGTTTGTTTGCTACACCACCACCACCTAACACAGCCCTCACTATGTTCACGTTTGTTTCAATAGGAGATTATTTTAGGCCATTATGAAAAATCACATCAATTATTTCCTTTCGTTTTTGTCTAAACTATAATAAATATGACAAAACTATTCGTTGTCTTTAGGTATTAGTGTACTCGTTTTTATTTCGGTAATGTTGCCACGTATACTTTCATTTGATCGATGTTTCCTTTCTTTTACATTCGATTTGTTGTCTTTGATTTGTGATATATTTTCTCTAAACTAATGTGGTTTTTGTGTTTATTCCTGTAAATGTATTGATCATGATAAGGATGTGTGAAATCACATCGAAACATCTGTACGATGAAAATATATATGGGCAATACAAGTATGTTACATAATATACACGTAAACCTGTGTATCTTTGTGGTCGATATGCAAACTGTTGCCCACAAAGTATGCGAACCGTTTATCAGCCTCCTTAGTACTCGCTTGTTATAAAATGAACTGTGGATTCAACGTCGAGAATCAGAAAAACCGACTTGACAAATGACATTTGCCATATGATATACCACAAAGTCAACTTTCAGAAAGTGTTTTCAATCATTATTCACGATTTTCTTAAATATAATGGTGTAACAACTATAACTTAAAACAAAATTTCACTTTATTATTTTATATTTGACACCACATTTGTCTGATTGAGGTTATAAGTGCATATAACTGCG
>JAMZAV010003432.1:0-68007 GCA_024449915.1 Sweltsa coloradensis
TTTTTCCCATGGTTTTTTCCATCTGCCACGGTTATGAAACGGACAGGCCTACTTTAATCTTGTAACCAGGGGAAAAAAAAGTCTGATTTCAATGTGTAGCACCGCCCGTACTAAGGCACCGTATACCCCTATTCAGCCGAGCCTAAGTCCCGACTTCACTGAATGCTTCATGTACTAGTCTTGTTTGCAGACATCTAGGTCCTGCCTCTTTTTGTTCCTGGTGGCGCTGTAGGGATATCGTGCGTTGGTTCGGAGCTGTGGCTCATGCCCCTGGGCAATCGGTTATCCTGTAAAATTCATAATTTTGGCCCGGAATTTTATTACTGTTCTGAAACCCTTTCTGTATACTCTATCTAGAGCATTACATGATCTTCTTATACCACACCTGAAAACTACCTTGTACCTTTTTTCAAACAATATATAATTAAGTTTTTGGTTAAATTGTAACAGTGAGTTCCCGCGTTCTTTACCCCCTATTCCTCTTCAAGGTTTCTTGGTTTTCCCTATTTCCCCCACCTTCCATCATCGCCGGAGGGAACAAAACCAAGTGGGCGCCCTTTAAGCTCGCTATCAGCCATCCGGTCACCTATCTACCCACACCCCACCACTGCAGCTAGCCGGGCCAACCCCCCCTTTTAAGGCTCAACCTTGTAGCACGAGATTTGGCGTGCGACACTTTATTTTACAACGCGCGCGAGATAAAACCGAGATTATTTTCGGCATTCCATTTTATCGGCAGTTCGCCATCACAGACAGCTGCAATTTAGGCCACAAAGCACCATGGTCGACTTTCGACCGAAAAATCGATTAGTCGAACTTTTGGCGAAATAATCGATTGCACAGTCAGCCATCTTGATTATGATCGAAACTCGAAATCTAGCGGGATTTTCAATTAATTCTGCACTTTTTGTGATTTGAACACTAAAAATCGGAAAAACATCGCAAAAAGTTGTGGAATCGCGGAAAAATTCGTGGCAATAAAACGAATAAAATCGCATAAAACCTAAAAAACGCCATAAATCGCGAAACTCGCGGACGCAATTTGAATGCCAAGGTCACCAAAGGTCGACATCTGTTGTCAAATTTATTAGACGAGTGAGCGCAGCGAACGTAGTCTACAACGCAACTCGATCGGGCCTGTTCGTGATTAATTCTGTATGTTAAAATGTTAAATGTTAAATGTTAAATGTCTGTCTGTCCGGTCCCATTCGGCCGAACGGCGTAATAGATTGAGCCGAAATTTTAAACAGGCATCCGTGACCAGGTAACTGAGAACTGCTAACAAAATGAGCGCAATCCATTTCGATTTAAACCTACAAGAAATAATAAATTAAAAAATATGCTTAAAATGTGTAGTTTTCATTTGAACAACAATGCTTTGTACTTGAAGAAGTCATTTTTATCAAATAATTTTTGGTAGGCCGTGATTACATAAGGTTACTCGAATATGGCACGACCAAGGTTCCCCTAATTTCCGCTGGGACATTGAGTAAACCTTGCAATCTTTACTCGTATTTCGTATTGGCTATGTTTTCCATAGTATTGTATGCATTTCAAAACATGTTTTATAATTTTTTAAATACAATACAGAAATTAAAAAATCTTTTCCGACCGGGGGTTTGAACCCAGGTCTCCCACATTTTGGGTATTCGAGCACCTTAGCCAACTAGACTAGGGAAACGCCAAAGTCGTTGTTAGACGAGTGAGCGAGTCATGTGTTGAGTACCCGGGGAACATTTGCATTTAAAATTGATAATTATATTTGTATAAATAATAGGGTTTTAAAGTTAAGTTGGTATAAGGGCGCGTCAACTGTAAGGCCGTAATGCTCCACTCTAGCCTATGATAGGCTAGGGAGGCCTTAGGTATGGGGAAGAAAAGGAATATTACCGGGAACTCAACACATGGCTCACTCACTCGTCTAACAACGTCTTTGGCGTTTCCCTAGTGATAATGTGATTGCCACCGCTAGCAATAAATCATTATTAAATCTCACCCACGCCCATCGCCTTGTGGTGTACCTCAAGGCACAATACTCGGTCCGCCGTTTTTTCTTTTATACATAAACGACATGCCTTAGTCTTAACAAACAAGTAGCAGCATTTTGTAAGCAAAATCTTCTAAATATTCAACAGCTAAAAACTGTATGTTTAAATTTCCATAGTTGCTTCTTTTCAATTTCCTCCTCTAATCCACTTATTCGTCTAAATACACAAACCATTGCCCGCTCGTATTATGTAGAATTTTTCTGAATCTCTAGACTGGGGTATCCACAATCCACATCGATAAGGTTTGTGGTAAAATAAGAAGTGGTTGTTACCTTTTACGTAGAATGAAATTTTGCTCATATCCATTCAGACATTTCATAATGCATTGATTTTTGTGGTGCATCACCACATGCCAGTAGAGTATTCCGCCTTAAAAACCGAGCCATCCGGATAATGGTGGGTACTTCCTGGCAAACATCTTGCAGAAGTATTTTCCCCAGCATTTGATACAAGCATGTGCATAATTTGAGGCAACAATCCAAATCCAATATCAAAAAGTGCATGAGTGTGTTAGCGCACCGCGGCGCCCTAACGGCCATCTAGATAAGACATAGACAATCTTACTTTTCGTGAAAGTTGAACTGGCATTGTAGGAGGCACGGGAAACAACATGTTTTAAAACAATAAACAATCTATTGTCACTTTAATTATATTATACATAATTGTTGTTCATTGTTATACGCTCTATTTAATCCAATTATTTATTTACTTAACGCCAGTAGAACCATGGTAATCGGAATAACAACTGGTATGAATTTAGTTTTTAAAAGAAGTCTTTTATTACTTTTTATTGAAATTGAAGTTATTAATGGTGTTCTAATTAAGCCAAAAGACAATACTTATCACAAGGATAATTTTGAATTATAAAACGTGTAAATCCATAAAGAATTCATTTAGAAATATTGACTGCAAGGGATTTACCAAGAGGTGGTGCAGTTTCAGTGTTATTTTGTGAAGGAGCTGCCTTTTCCTCGTCGGGCTATTGCCTGGATCTCAACTCTGTGTGAACACCATGCCCAGCTCCGACGATGGCTGGAAGACGATCGAGGTTGACTCATGCACACTGGCACATGAACAATAATTTTTATAATCGTATTCACTTTATATTCTACGGTCTCTACTTGGACACACTAATTCTGGTTAAATTTCCATAATTCAAATGAAAACTGGGATTTTCATAGCCAATTACCAAAGTGGTAAGTTATAACTTACTTACACCACGTAGACGAGAGTATGGCATTGCTTCTGGTACTCGCCAATACAGTTTCTCGTGTTGCACATTTTGTATTTCGGTGGTGGGATAAGTTGCGCTGCTTTAGTATCTTCGATAATACGATCGTGGTTGCGGCGCGCTATGCAATTGCTGGAGCTCTTGCCACAGGTGCGTCTTGTTGAGTTCGCACGGTTGTAAACAGTGGTTTGTGACTAATTCACTTTCTCTTGGAAAGAGGAGGGTGCGGAATTGCAAGTTCGCGCGGGTATTGTTTCCTCCGCGGGGGTATAGCAGTAGTCGTTCGTCACTCGATTGTATTTCGTTGGTAATATTGTAGTATAAGGCATAGTAATTAATATTACTTGTATATAAGCTCAACTACGTGGTGTAAGTGGTTTGTTTATTTTTTATAGATACGTGGCGGCACCGGCAGAAGTCTCCTATTGATCGGCCATAGTAAATAAACAAACAACGTATGGCCGGACAACGCTACCTTGAAACCTGTGGTAAGCTTAGTAAAATTCCAGAACTTCTTTGGTGGGGGTCCAAATAAACTCCATGTTTGTACTTCAATTGATAGACCTTGACATGTCTATCACATCCCTTTTAAGAGACCTTGACATTCCTTTTTAGAAGGCACTATTTATTTATTTTTTAATATCCATCCATTGATCAGAAAGAAATATTTTCAATAAACCTAACATTATATAGGTAATGTATTTGTGTTATTATTGTAATGGTTTGCTAATTTTCAAGACACGACTTAGCATATTTTTAATTTGTCTGTCTGAGAGTGAGTTCGCTCCAGAACTGCAAATTGCTAAACAGATTGCGCTGAAAGTTTAAACAGACATCCGGTACCAGTCCTCAGGATGCAGCTAATATCTTGAGCAAAGTCAGCATGGCACGCTCACTCGTCTAAAAACGACTTTGGCGTTTTCCTAGTTGTTATTAATTCTTTATTGTCAACGGGGCAAGACCCACGAGTGCAATACAAGGAACAAAATTTACATATCTACAAAATTGCGAAAATGTTGCATGGTGCATGGAAAATGGACGCGTGCATGGTCCGAGTATGAGGAGGTACAGACAGTAGGGATGGGAAAAAGCGTTTAATTTCCTAAATGTTTAACCCCTTGAAATTTTTGCGTTCAAACGTAAGGCCTAGGCCTAATTAATTTGAGGTGGGCGGAGGCCTAGGAATCGTAATTTTGTAGGCCTACTTATGACCTGCAGACGAGTAATTAACAACGGTTTTATTCTCAAACTCGCATTTAATGACCCGGCACTTCCACCATGTGTAGGCCTAACAGATAAGATCACAGCCTGGGACCCGGCACCTACACCTACACCTCTATACGTGCGTGTGTCGAAAAGTGACTTCTTCTCGAGTGCGACTACACACGAGCCAAGCATTGTTATCTCTTTTGCAAGAAGAAGTTACACATTCTCCGCATTCGCGTGCACAGGGATGCGGACTCTCGAGGCAGCCAGGCCACCCCCGACCAGCGCAAACCGTTCGCTGAAACGAAACACAACATCTTTCGCGTTCAGAGCGCTTTGCCTACTTCTCTTGTCGGGGGATATCTCTGTAAATCCCGGCCCACCGTCCACAAAAACTCTGCCAGTGTTTTATATGAACGCTCGCAGCATTGCCGGTTCAAAATTAAATGACTTCAACACACAATTTGCGGATACTAGTGAATACGACGTCATATGTGTAACAGAAACGTGGCTAAGCAATAAAGTGTTTGAAAGTGAAGTACTCAGTGAATCATACACAGTTTATCGGCGCGATCGTAGTGAGGTTATACAGGGAAAATCTGGAGGTGGGGCTATGATTGCTGTGAATTCAAAATTAAAGAGTCGTGTTAGGAAAAACTACGAAACCAACTGTGAGATTCTGTGGGTGGAACTAACACACAACGTAAACTCCAGTGTCTTCATCGGCTGTTTATACCTCCCGAACGCAACGGTTGAGGCGTTAGAAGAGCTGCACCAGTCTCTGACCCTCGTGCAATCTGATCTCCGACCCAGCGACCACCTGCTCCTGTTTGGGGACTTCAACTTGCCAGACATAGACTGGGCACCGGAAGCAAACTCTCTCGTGTTCTCCGTCCCACCCTCAAATCTCTCTCTCAACCTAATTTGCTATTTTTGGGAAATTCTCTCTGAATTCGATCTTCTTCAAAATAACAGATCACCGACCTGTCACGAACACGTGCTCGACCTTGTCCTGTCAAGTAATACCAACCTAAGTCTAGACGTCAACACAACTGTTTCTCCCATACCAACAGACCACATTCCCCTAGCATGCCAAATACAACTTCCGCAATTCCCTGGGTTCTACAAACCATCGAGTAGAAAGATGTTTAATTGGGCAAAAGCAAATCTGACTGACCTGCGAGAGAGGCTAAACCGTTGCCCATGGGGCATTATCAGCTCAGGTGCAGACGCAAACGAATGCTGTGCTCTGTTCTATGACCTACTCTCGGGGGTTATAAACGACGTTGTGCCCGAAGTTAAAGTCAACCCAGCTAAATATCCCCACTGGTATAACGCAGCATTAATTAACTCTCTTCAAGCCAAAACAAGGTCCCACAAAAAATGGAAACAATCTAATCTTCAATCAGACTACATAGAGTACGGTGTTCGGAGGCAAGAGTTCAAGAAACTGCAGCGGGAAACATTTAAAACACACATGCAAGACCTAGAGGAATCATTCAACAAGTCGCCGTCACCAAATCATTCTGGAGCTACATTCACAATAAAACCCGTTCACGACGAATCCCGATAGAAGTGTCCTACAACAACGAGACTGCAACGGATACCGTCAAGTCATGTGAACTTTTTTCAAAATTTTTTAAATCAGTTTTTCAGCGCAAAGAGAAAAATACACTTAGTGAAAAGTTACCACATTTTGAACCAAGTGGTACCTCAAACCTCTCCACCTTCACTATCGCAAAGAAGGATATAATTAAAGTGTTAAAAAATTTAAAACCAGGAAAATCTTCGGCTCCGACAAAATGCCAGTGTCTATTATCAAGGTGTGTGCTGACGTTCTAGCTGGGCCATTAGAAATAATATATAATCGCATTCTTCAGGAAGGCGTCTTCCCGGATGTATGGAAGCATGCAAATATTACACCTGTTTTTAAAAGTGGCGATAAATCTCAAGTGACTAGCTACAGACCAATATCACTACTTCCGATTTCTCAAGGTTTTCGAAAAGTTTATTCATCAACATTTACTTCACCATGTTCGACTCCATATACCATCTTCTCAGCACGGATTTATGCCGAAGCGGTCAACAATATCTAACCTTGCGTACTTCACACACAGTATTGGCGAGAATATCAACAACAACAAACAGGTGGATACGGTTTATACGGACTTTTCAAAGGCCTTCGATTGCGTAAGTCACCATCTCCTTGTATATAAATTAGAAAAATTGGGCGTTGCTGGCCCCCTATTAAAATTACTTGCAAGCTATTTACATAGTCGACAACAGTCAGTAGTAATCGATGGCATCTCGTCAGATTCAGTGGAAGTCACATCTGGTGTCCCACAGGGATCAATCCTGGGGCCTTTGTTATTTAATATTTACATATGTGACATTCCTTCATGCTTGAAATTTTCATCAATTCTTATGTACGCAGATGACGCTAAGATATTTCTATCCATAACATCTTTAGCGGACTGTATTAAACTACAGTTAGATATCGACGCGCTCGTTGAATGGTGTAGAATCTGGAAGATGAAGCTGAATCCATTGAAGTGCACAATTATTACCTACACCAATAAAAAGAACACAATTGACTTTGCATATCAAATAAAAAACACGTTTCTGGAAAGGGTAAACACTGTTAAAGACCTAGGTATCCATATTAGTTCCGACCTAAGTTATAACAAGCACTACGAAGAAATGATGGGTAAGGCCTTCAAAATGTTGGGGTTTGTTAAGAGAACATGCAATAGAGACTTTACTTTTCAACCCAGACAATTAGACGACTTTATCTCGCCATGGTTCGTCTCATTGTTGATTACGGTAGCGAGGTGTGGTCACCTTACCACGTTACTAAAATCAGCAATGTTGAGAGACTGCAACAGAGGCTTGTTAAATGGTTATGTTATAAATCATCTGTTATTTACCACAGGAGAGACTATACTAACTTGTGTAGGGAATACAACATGTTGCCACTGGTGGACAGACGGACAACCTCAGACTTGGTGTTTCTTCATAAAATTGTACAGTGTGAGATTGACAGTCCTGAACTGTTGGAACTTGTTAGTTTCAACGTTCCAGTTAGACGATCTCGCAACACTAAGCTCTTTTATCCACCCAAGTCAAGAATAAATACATTCAAATACTCTCCGTTAGTCAGAATTCAAGAAACCTACAACAGCCTCAATTATTCAAATACTCCTCTAAACTTGGATCTCTTTTCAAGTACACCTTTTAATACCAAACGAAAATGTCGTATCGCACTGAACAGTAAGTAATCTTAGAGCACATATTTGACTGAAACCAATAAATCAATTCACCAAATTACATTTAGAGTCTGTTCTCATGTATTAATTTTATACTTTGCCTACCTACAATTATTGTGTTTAATTGTTTATTGCTAATTAAATTTGTTTCTGAGCGCAGCCAATTTTCAACTTGTTACTATAGTCTCAATTGTACACTATTTTTAGTATAATTCTCACTCTCTGTATTATTGTCATTATGTTATTATTTGTTGTTGTAATCAGAACTCTATTCTAGCTTCACTAGATAGATAGGTCTTCAAACGGAAAATTTGTATCTATAGTTTATATAGTGAAGTGAAAACAAGTTAGTAATGTAGTATAATTGTAAAAAATATGTGTTGTAGCATTAATATATTCAAATTATGTAAAGTTTGCTCTATTATATCTAATGTTCTCTGGAATGTAAATTCTGTATTAGATAAATAAAGAATAATAATAATAATAATAATTACGCACTTTTAGAAAATTTTCGGCCTTATTTGTTAAGTCTGTGTTTGTGTAGGCTCTGAAAGTGATAAAATAACATTTCGTACATATTTTTATTTTTTATTTTAATAATATCACGTTTACACGTTTATATAAAACACTAGGCCTAAACGTTTAAACTCTACATGCGCGTTTAAACGACCCATCCCTACTCCAGAGATACACTGACCTCTGGAAGAGGCACATTGAATAATCTAGAAATACATAGCCTAGGATGGCTAGATATAAATCAAGATGTAATGTAGACAACCAAAACAAAAGCTATTGACGGACACGGACACGTTCTTGAAATAAAACTTTTCAATGACCAAAGAAAATAATTAAAATGTGTTTCTGGAGCGTTATTATTTAAACGAAAAGCAAATAGGCCTACCAATGAAATAATTCATAATGGATGGAATAATGCAATAATAATAAGGTAAATGCACAGGATGGCTAGAAATAAAACACAATCTAATGTAGAAGGAATCAATGTACCGCAGGCTTACCGTCCTAACATAGACCGGACCTGTGTTATCTGCTCGGAGACCAGGTGGGATTGACGAGGCACAGCGAGCTATCAGACTCGCAAGAGTTAACTGCGACGTATTATCAGCCCGGAGCCAATCACAGGCGCTTCATCGAGAATGCTCGGAAATAAACAATGCAATTTGAAAATAATTCAAGTTGAATCGAAATTAGATTTGTAGATTGATTTCGATAACCATAAATAAAATATAAATTCCTGTGATGCCCTAAGGAAGAAGAAGAACAAAGGATAGGTCGAATCTAGCTAAAGAAGAGATAATTTAACAAAGTAACCTGGGTTTATTATGAAATAGTCACAGTCACAGTGCAACTAATAGGCAAATGCCTGGTTAACGTACTAGTAGGCTGAGTGGGCCTAGTTTACATATTAGAGTGAGACAGGTAGGGTCTACAAGAGAAAATTTACACATGAAAATATAATGACAGGTCTTTACAAAATGGTGGCACCATTTTATGTTACATGTTACACAATTTATTATCATTTTACATGTATTTCAGCAAGCGGTCGAAAATGCCTAGAAGCCTCCAATGACACCAGTGTTTTAACGTTCACATAGGTCTTTATATATGGCAACGTCAGCAATGATCGGCACAATCGTTATAAATAAATGCCGCTGGGATAAAAGCAGTCTTGAGGAGAAGCGCGCTACATGTAGCATGCTACTTTTACGTGTAGCGGAGCCAGTAGCGCGCTACTTTATTAAGGGGGCATATTGTAGCGGTAGCATGCTACAATTTTTGTAGCGTAAGCGTGATATTTGCGCTACTTTTTAAGTTCCAGCGCCAGCAGTCCCAGTACCACGTAAGGTCAAAAGTCGGCACTGCGCCACGTCATGTGCTCGCCATGTAGACCGGCCCGTAACCTCGTCTCACTTGCACATTATCTCCCTCGCTCGCTCTCACGCTGCGTCGTCCGAAGGATGCAAGCGATCGCCGATCTGTCACATCATGTGAGCTGACTTTACCAAAAAATATTGCAGTGGTTATTAAATTGCGTGGTGCATCTTGAGTGCTATTTCAGGGTCATAAACAAAGATGTATCCTATCCATGTCATATTATTGATTTAGAGCATAGGCCTCTCGATAATTACGCCAATCGTCTGAATTGCACATTAAAATGAAGTGATTAGTGTCATATCCCCCCTCCCTTGGGACATTCCGGGCTATATCGCTATTGTCCGGCACTAGTAGACCTATTCCGAACCTGGCTGGAGAGTTGTTTGTCGCATTCTTCTGCAGTGATTCCGCTAAAAACACGTTAATATTGAAAAGAAGAAATGCAATATGATTGTTGATCGTTAGGCCTAGAATTCTTAAAAGACTAGGGTCTAGCTTGCCTAAACGTTGAAAGAACGCCTTCTATCACAATGGAAACCAAAACTATGTGCTTTTGACGATATATCACGATCGAGTTGACATAAATGGAGTTAAAAATCATCGCGGCACGACGTCAAAAGGCTTTAAAAACAGGATAATTTGAAATCTCGACACCCCCCGATTAAACATGAACATGTAGCGAAAAAGAAGCGCGCTACATTTCTTGTGTAGCGCGAATGTAGCGTCGCTACATCTGAAAAAAAGTTGCAAAAAAGTAGCAAAGCTACTTTTTCGGGGCATGTAGCGTTAGCTATAGCATGCTACTTTTTAAAAGTAGCGTCCCCAAGACTGGATAAAAGCTATCTCAGCGGCAGCCCTTGGTTGGGACAAACGTTACCTATCTAGTTAAGGTTCGCACAAACACATAGGGGGGTACAGGCCTAATTCTTCTAGGCCTGACTGCGTTGAGGTAATCCCCGTACTAATTTAATAGCATCGAACGTCGCTAAGAAAATTATCCTTATTCACAAATTAAAAAGCCGACATAGACCAAATCCTCCTTGGATAATAGTAGGCCAACTCCCACTCAGGACTAGTACTCGGTTAAGTTGACCATGAACAATACCCCACACACACTATGAACCTCAACGTAACAGTAGGCCTATGCCCATCACATTCACATTACCTAAATCGTCGCTAATCAACAAGCTGCCTAGACATTTCAATCTTGTACCAGGATACTTGGTTACAGAATTTATACATGGCAATAATATCAGGTACACCATTTATAAATGTACAGTAAACCTCCAAGCATGAGTATGAGTACCGGTATACCCAAGACAATAGGCACAAACTTGAACACGTCCTCCTTGTTACAATACAATCTACCATATGGGCTAGATAAAGTTTGAAAGGCTGCGTACAGCCGGTTATGCTTTGTTGGTTGAGCTCACTAGTCACTTGTAATTATGCCACAGACCAACTTAGGCCTACATGTACAGCTATAACTCCTTACTCCTTACTATCATAAAATCTTCCATATGGGCAAGATGAAGTAACCAACCTAAAACATAAAGCGACACATTGCTCAATAGTCTATAGGCCTAAGATTACAGGTTGCTAGGCCTAGGCACATGTGCACTCTTTGGCACTAGTCACCAACATTTATTACAAGAAGACTGCCAATGGGCCCAATCAATCTGATATTGTCGGTTAAGTGTTTCATCTAGTTTCAGGTAACATAAGAATGACCCAATCCTTCGAGGCTAGGCCTAGGCAATTAGTAGGCCCTAGGCCTAGGGCCTAGCTGGCTTCTTATTCGGGGCCTGAATGGGTCACAGTCTCCACGAAAAATTATCTCCGGAGAAAACAATAAACAAAGTGGCTATTTAACCGTAGGCTAAGGACAAGGACAAATTAGCCTAACAATAACAAATCGTCCGTAGCAAAAACGAAGATCTGCGGAAATAATTGAAGGTATATCCGAATCTTTCGCGGGATCGGCGCAGGCAGCGGCCCCCATCTCTGTTCTGACAACCTGACTGCAATGACGTGTTTATTGATGCAAAATTATAATTTGATGCAACACAAGGTTTTTTGAAAGTCATTTAGGCCTATATTTAAAATAGAAACGTTAAAGGTTTTTTTGTATTTTATTTGCTTCAATTTCCTTTATGACTGCGTAGAAAGACGGCAACGTGAATCCCGTAAACCCCTCCCCCTCTTCTTCAGGCCTAGGGTTTACTAGACTTTTTGATGCAGTAACGCGATTTCGACTATTCTAGGCCATGTTAAGGTCTACATGCGATCGTTTTGATGCAGATTGTATTTTGTTTGCTTCAATTTCCTCTTTCTCCTTCCTCTTTCAGTCAAGTCAATTCTAAAACACATTCTGGCTAGAGCAAAGGCCTATTATATAGGCCTACAATAGAGAATTTGATATATCATAAATTATGCCTGAAAACACATGCCACAGTCTCGAAAGTAATGAATCCTACAAATAGATTCGCGCTACTGTATTTACGGGAGCAATAATACCCTAATGTTTACGTCTAGGCTGGCATGTAGCAATTTCATCTGTAGTTTTAGACATAGAATTAAAGGAAGGCTAGGCCTACGAAACTTGTCCGTAGCTTCGGTTTAGAGGTCGTAAATCTTCCGTAGGCCTAGGCCTAAAGTCTACGGCTAAACTCTACCGCCGTTCCCGTAGCTACGGTTAAAATAGCATGCTTAAATTTACCGTAACACAGTCTACGGTTAAATTGTATAACGTAATTTTTCCGTAGCTACGGTTAAATAGCCACAGCGAACAATAAATCAGTGAAGAACATGACTGTGTAGGCCTAGGCTAGGGTTACCAGACGTCCCGGAAATTCCAGGACAGTCCCGTTTTTTCGTAATGTGTCCCGGTGTCCCCAAAAAGTTTTTGGGGACACTGTTTTGTCCCGGAATTTGAAAATACCCGTGTTTCTGCAATCTTACCAATACACCAGTGGAGTTTGTATTGCTCTCGTTGGCAATGCCTGGTCTCTACGTCTACTAGTCGAGTCGGGCGCGTGTTAGGCCTTGTCAATCAGTGCCTGACCTTGAGTGGGGTTTGTTTTGTGTTACAGTCGTGCTCCTCTATTTTAATTGCGCGTGTCACAGTGCAGTGCGTCGGAGAAGAACGTGTGGTTTTTGTTTCCGTTTCAATTACAGTAGGGCCTACAGGTGAGATTATTGTGATGGGTACACGAAAAAGTGTTTTTAATGACGATTTGCGAAAAGAATAGGGCTACGCATTTCTACCTCGCTGTGATGAAAGTAATAGCAAGGTTAAATGTACTCTCTGTCACGTGGCCTTTTCAATCGAACATGGTGGTCTCAGAAATAAATGCCTTGTGGACGGACAATAAAAATAGGCTGAAAGTCGATACAATAAAAGCAATTTCAATTGTGAAATCAATCAATGTGGGTGTGTTGACGTGTCTTGTACGGACTTTTATAGTCTTTTGCTAAAAAATATAAAATTATTGGAGTCAATTCATTCATCAAATAAGTACATGCACAGTAATTCTTCTACTCCACTACGCGACACTGATGCAAGCGACAGTCTGACCTTGGAGCCTCAGGCTCAGGCATCTAAGTCGTCGCAGTTCGCTTGAAACCCATCTTTGCATGAACGATGCAGTGCGGGGTGGGTTTTCGCATTCTTTCTGCCCGCAAGTCAGCACAAATAACTTGTTGTAAAAGTAGTTCATAATAATCTCGACTGTAAAATTCAGGTAAAGAAAATCAATGACTACGTTTATCAAGCGTGCTCAGTCCGGATATATTTCAATGCGCTCCGAGTCCGCCAACTGTTTATCAACACTGTTCTAGCTCGCACTTAAAATCCAAGATGGACTCCCAATAAGCTCGCACTTAGTCAGTGCCGGTTATATTACGAAAATAGCTTTAGAGGCAGTGGTTATTGAGTACATGCTTAGATAATTATTAAACACCTATAGGCCTAGATGTTTAATATCAATGACTACATGGCTTATGATTAGGGGGCGTCGCCAATGTAGGCTACCAGTCCGATCTGAGCCCGCTACCGTTTATCAACTACTTTTCAGTTCGCTTGGACCGAGCTAGTGCGGTATCGTAACCAAACTGAAATAAGAGCGAGCCAGAGTGTTTATCAGCGAAATTAAGTGCGCACTGGGTGAAGCTCGCACCGGCTAGGCTAGTCCGGACTGAGCCTGCTTGGTAAACGTAGTCATATAAACACACATTTAAAACGTTGTAAAACTGCTGTTACGTAGCTTTATAGGGCAATCTGAAAATGTACCCACTCCCCAATGTGCCCTATGACCTTGTCCCGGATTTTTAATTTCAAAATATGGTCACCCTAGCCTAGGCTAGGCCGGCCAGTCCTGCGACAGCATTCTCAAGCGAGTAGACCTAGGCTTACCCTAGACCACTCAAAAAAGTTCCCGAAAATCACAAAATGGCAGCAGATCAAGACGCCCCCCTAGCTTTGTGAAGTTTTCTCTATCACGCTTCAACGAAGTTCCTTGCTTTCAGCTCCCTACTTTGTCCCCGTTGATTACTCAAAAAACACCGAGCTAAAACTGGTTCTCAACTATTATCAAGCCAGATGGAAACGCTAGGCCCTATTAAACAAAGTAAGCTTACCAATTGCTGGGTAAAATTTAGGCCTAGGCCCCGGCTAGGCCTAGGCCCTACATCATGAAGTTCAAAATGCCATGCTTGCTGCAAAAATCTCGAAGTGACTTGAAGAAACACACACGTCAGGTCTACATGGAACATGGAGGTTCCACAAGTAATGGACGCATTGAGAAAAAACCGGAATGGAATGTCTTCGTGTTTATCGTCCCGATAAACCTAGTTGTCTTCCAAGATCAGTAAAATAATATATTCTAGGTATTTGAGAAAATCCTCAGCAAATAGGCCTACGGTTCATGACATTCTAGAAATGTTTAATCGAAGGTCGAACTAAAATCGAAGTCAAATTTAATCGAAGGTCGAACTAAAATCGAAGTGTCAGAACAGGTGCGCCAACTTCGGAAACGTGAAATAAAATACGCGCGTGGTTCAAACTAGGAACTCACAACTTGACCAGTGGGGTGGCGAGGCACGGCAAATAAAATAAATCTGACGGGATTTAGATTAGTGTACAAATTATAACAATCTGGTTGATTAAAATATGCCGTCACATATATATATATATATATATATATATATATATATTATTTTTTTTAATTCAAAAGCATTTCATACAGATTCATGTGGTAGCACTCAAGGCTTCCGAATATTGAAAATAAGTCAATTTTTAAAAGTTTGTTAAGAATATGTTGAAATAAAGTCAGTGGTACTATAGAAGACCTTGTCAACAAGAAAATCGTTCAGCTTTCGCTTGAAAGCATCTCGCGTCGGAGCCTGTGTGATCTCTCTTGGAAGACAGTTTGTTACTTTTACACCCAAGTGGAGTGGGGTTTTGTCCAGCTTCTTTAGCCTGTGCCGCTCAACGAATATTTTCCCTGCAGTTCTTGTATCATGGTTATGAACGTCGGCTCAGATCAAAACAGATGGTTATAATTTTGATGTTGTCTATTCTCAATACAACAAGAAACTCTTTAGAGCCTACCAAATTCAATGGCAAATCATGTGTTGAGTGCCTGGGAACATTTGCATTGAAGTTGATTGATGTATTTTTGGATGAGCGAAGCAAAGACTTTAATTTTACTGACCCCCAAAAAAAATTTGCTCAGGTGTTCGCTCTCTGACGGGCAAACGGCATATCCGATCTTGATGAAAATTGGAGGGGACCTTCGAAATCTCTGAACTTGGAGCTGTATTGTTTTTGGGTACAATGGAAGAAATATTTCTCATGAATATCGTCCGTTTACGACTAGGAAAACGCTAAAGTCCCGTCGCGTTGATGGATGAGCTTTTTTGTAAGTTTTTAGTTTGCGTGGGATCTCTTTACTTATCGAGTGCTTTTTGAACGCACTGTAGGTGATTGTTGTCAAGTTTCTGTTGTTACATGTTTGTTATTAAATACCTCAAAAAACTTAATTTAAAACCTTTATTTATATGGTTTCTGGATATTGTTTTCAACTTTTTCTTTCAAAAAGCAATACATCAGTTTAACCATAATGTCCATTTAAAATATGAACGTTCTAGCCCCACCCGTTTGGTCAGAATCGGCCCAAATGTCACGAAAATATCGCACTAAAAATCGAAAAAAATCGTAAAAGTACGATATTCACGAGAAATATTTCTTTGATTGTACCCAAAAACGTGGCACATCTAAGTTTAGAGATTTCGAAGATCCCCTCAAAATTTCATCAAGATCGCATATACCGTTTGCCCGGAATCGTGCGAACAAACAGATAGAAAAACAAACAAAAAAAAACATAAAAACATTGGAGCTAAATTTTTTTAGGGGTCAGTGAAATCGAAGTTTTCGCTTCGCTCGCTACGCTCATCCAATTAATTTGTGCGATATTTTCGTGCCATTTGGGCCAATTCTGACCAAACGGACGTTCATATTATACATGGACATTAAAGGGACCATTAACCCAAAAAAATATTTTTTACCACAAAATCTATAGCACAATACTACACTTAAATGATCGTTTAAAAAATTATATCTTGTAACTGTGATTTTATATGAATTTTTCAACTTTTTTGATCCAGAAAATAGCGAAAATTGGCGTTTTGAGAAATTTCTTAAATCAGCTTTCCAGCATCTTTTTTGTTCCACATAGATACTAGAGCATCATACCAATCTAAAATGGCCCTTTGTAACATCGTGTCTTGAAACTGGGCACAAATATACTCTCAAACACGCAAAAATATGCATTCCAAAATCACACCCCATCTTGGTAATCAGCATATTTTGACCAAACTACTTGCCCAAATTACAAAACAAAATTCCCCGTCTGGGCCCGGGGTAGAATTGGCCCAGAGCATGGCTCTGCTAATCGTAAAAGGCGATTCAAGAGAAAAAGTCCACCTCGCAAACATCAGCTAGAAAGAGCGGAGTATCTTACTCCCCGAAACTAGAGGCGAGCTCTGGCAATCGTCGTCGGGGACATTGTCCCCTTCCCTTGACGACCCCCCGGCGACGATGACAATGACACAACGAACGATGACAAAGACGATGACGACCGCGACGTGAGAAACCCCCCTTCCTCCCCTTTCCCGTGGCTGGTTCTGACCAGCATGGGCTCCTCCTCCCCACCCCCTTAGGCTAGAGTGGTGCATTATGACCTAACGGTTGACGCGTCCTTAATCCAAATAAACCAAAAATAAACCAAACAAAACAAAATATAGAGGATCTACAGAAAAGGCTGTAGAGTACGCCAATAATGGCAAATATTTTTTTGGATCAAAATCCTCCAAGGTCACGGGGCATAAAGGTCGTCCCCATGTTATTTCTTATGGGAGATTTTTGGGGATGGGACCTAGCTCGAAAAATACTAAGTTTGACAATTTTTTGGGGGTCAATGGTGGACCCAATATTTTTTCTGTTAATTTCTAAATTCATCACTAGCTAGCCTGAATGAAATATATTTTTTGAGTTGAGCGGTTATGGTTATGGTGAGTAGTAGGGATGTCATAGGGTAGGTAGTAAAATTAGGATCCGGTTTCTGACCTTCCAGGAATCGGGTTACCCGAATCCTGAAAGCCTAAATTACGTCATTTCATCGTCGTACCCCCCCCCCCCCCCGCGAGCGGTTGAAGGTCGTTTGGAAGCGTCTACAAGAAGAAACTCGGCAGCGATAAGCTTATCTCCTACTGTTGTGAGACAAAACCTAGCGGTCGGCGGCCACCCATTCCGTCACGTCCTCTTTCGTGACGTCATCGCAACTTGGAAGTTGCTTGAACAATGACGCGTCTGGCTCGGCAGCCCAGCCTTCCTCAATAGCGGCGGGTGGGTGGGAGGGGGAGGGGGGTCGCCGGCCGGGCAGCCGGCAGTCTGCACTCAGTCAGCTGCATGGTGGGTGGTCTGCGGTATTCTAATTGCTCCTTACTACGCACGGCGCAGCCGTTAAAAACCTTTCATTTTCAGTAAAATAACTACCCGATAAAGATTCGAATCCATAAAACGGATTCGGGTAACCCGGGTACCCTATGACATCCCTAGTATTTATTTTGATATTGTCATCGTCGCCGGGGGGTCGTCAAGGGAAGGGGGCATCGTCGGGGACCTTGCCCCCTTCCCTTGACGACCCCCCGGCGACGATGACAATGACACAACGAACGATGACAAAGACGATGACGACCGCGACGTGAGAAACCCCCCTCCTCCCCTTAACCGTGGCTGGTTCTGACCAGCATGGGCCGCTCCTCCTCCCCCCTTAGGCTAGAGTGGTGCATTATGACCTAACGGTTGACGCGTCCTTAATCCAAATAAACAAACACAAATATGGATAGGCCCACATACCTCTTTATTCTCATGCCTACATTAATTTGTATTGTAGCCTGGGAGTTTGTTACAAGATCCCAGTGAAGAAATGTAAAAAAATATCAGGAGGGGGGAGCTAGATATTGACCGATGTTCACAGCTAATTGACCAAACCAAACCATAACGGAACTAGTCTTTTATTAACCACAGATACGTACTTGCCTCTGGCAATAATAGCCTAATAGGGCTACCATGCCTTCTTCTTCTCCTCACTGTAAGTGCCTTCTTAAAAGTTGAGCTTGGTTTGTGATAGAACTGGTTTACGAGGTACCGTTCTCGACTCCAAAGTAGATAAAAATAGACCAACTTTTAATCAATTTTATTAGACGGAGGAGCGCAGCGACCGAGTCTTACAATTCAAGATAAACGGCGCTTATTCTGTGACTCTGTGCATGTGTGTAGGCCTACTATAAAAATCAGCCGAATTGCTGAATATATTGCGCTGAAATTTGAAACAGACATCCGGCACGAGTTAACTGAGAACTGCTAACAGAATGAGCAAAATCTGTTGCGATTTAAACATACAATAAATTAATAATAAATTGAAAAATAGTCTGTAAATCGGAAGAATTCAATTTAACGACATTGGTATTGTTGGTTATTTAATACGATTCAGAAATTACAAAATCTATCCCGATAGGCGCCTGCCCGGAATGTGGGAGACTCGGGTTCGTACCCCGATCGGGATGGATTTTTTAATTTCTGAATTGTATTAAAATAAATGTTATCAATTCCACCTACAGGAGTGTTTCCCGACTATCCAAATCAAAAATGGTATTGTTCTTCAAAAAATATGTTTTTATTTGTTTATTTGTCAGGCGGTGAAAATTGCATGCAGTGACCAAGGTGTATCGAATCTAAAAGCCCCTTCAGACTATCGAGCTGGCTCGAGCGAGTAAGTCAAGCCCCTTTAGGTGATCGAGTTACTAGCTCGAGAGTAACTCTCTGGGAGTAGGCTTATATTACTTCACTTCACATGGAGCTTGCCGTCAGATGGCGACTCGCCTTGGCTCGCGCGAGTCAACTAATTCAACTCTTTAGCGAGTTGAGTTAGCGAGCGCCAATCAGAACCCACGACGTACTACTATAACACGTGACCAGTGAACACCAATAGAGAGCGTTAATGCTACCTTCATTGTCTGTCGGCATAAGGGCACATCAACTGTAAGACCATAATGCACCACTCTAGCCAAGGGGGATACAAGACCCATGCTGGATCCAGCCTTACGTAGGGAAAGGAAAGGGAATGTTACCAGGAACTCAACACATGTCTCGCTCACTCGTCAAATAACGACTGTGGAGTTATCCTAGTTTAACCCTTTCCAGTACGGTTATTTTCCATTTATTTTACCTGGGAATACCTATTTAATTTCCAAGCGGTCAAAAGTAAAGCGAAACCATATACACTTGTGCTTGTAGCTTTGAAAGTTATCAACCAATTAACTTAAAATTTTCAGGATAGGTTTACAATAAAGAAGTTATCAATTAAAAAAATATAACATGTCTGTATAATTATTATCGCGAAGCCAATCCCAGCCATTATTTACGCCTAGGCCTACGCCTACACCGGCGCCGTCATGATTAGAAACTCCTGAATCACTTGAATCAACATCATCACTGTCAGAATCTCCCATTTCACTTGAACTAGAACTATTATTAGAAATAGAAACATTATCATCGTTGTCAGAATCGCTGTAGTCACTCTCAAAAAGAATAATATTGTTAACAACATCAACAGTCAACTTTGGTCGCTTAGCAGCCATGACGGAACGATTGACGGCCGGCGTGTTTACAAAACAAACTCCGATGTTTTTCATCGATGTATCAATGCGCGTTTCATGCCGGTAATGCAGTCGCCTCGATATTCTTACGCGCGGAACCTTCTGCTATCTAGCGGTAAAGATTTGAACTCGATAGGACTGCTGGTACCGGAGATATGGCGGGTTATTTGAACTCGCGCACCAACGACGTCCCCAGGACGTCGTTGTACGGAGCGTCACGGCGATCTATCACGTCCCAGAGGCGTTGTTGTACTGGAAAGGGTTAATTGTTTGAATGGTGATGTGAAGGAGTTTGTGATTTGGAAATGCAATAAACCACTGTAAGATGTGTAAAGTTGTATTTGTACATTAAAACAAATGGTCGGGGAAGCTTGTTCTTGCTTGCGGTACCGACAACAGGAGGAGAACCAACCGTCAAGAAGGCGAATCTGAAACATCAAATACAAAACTTAATTCTAGGGCTGAGCAAAAAAAACAATATTTCGATACGATGTCGGTAAGTTGAAATATTTTCGATATCGATATTTGGCTTCATATCGAAATATTAAAAAAATGCAAAATTTCGTTATTTTGGTGGAGGTGCCGGGTAGGTAATCAAAATTAAATTAACCTGGCTGGTGCATATGGTGGAGGTGCTGGGTCATAAAACGCAATTATGAGATTTTAAAAATATTTAAATGGGTTTATGATGATACCTTATCAACCCTATTTGGCCACATTTTTTTTTTTTTTTTTTACAAACAATTACATTTCGATATATCGATATCATATCGAAATTTTTCGTGTGATATCGATAATTGAATGATATGTCATAGTGCAGCACTACTTAATTCTGCTACAATGAAACAAAACATTCTCACCCAAACCTTTCAAACTTTGCTTACCTACGTTTAGAAGTCCTCTAGTCTCAAGTCCTGCACAATATCTGGCTGGTCGTCTTTCTCTCTTGGTTTGGACTCGGACCGAGGTTTAGATTTGGAATTCTTCACTTTCTTCTGCTTCTTCTTTTTCTTCTTCTCCGGTGGCTCGGGCGAGCTGGACACAAAGAATATTACCGAGTGTGAGAGATACAATAACAAGGCCAGTTCTTCTATACACCGAGATGTGTGGCGGACTGCTTCTCCAGCATGAGTCACGCAGTCCGCCACACATCCGAGCATATGAGAGCCAACAGATGATCTGGAGAGGAAAAAAGACAATTGTGTTTGTATATATTCATGTCTACTTGTCTCACGCAGCCACCTCCTTTGTAAATCAGTTTTTATAACTGAATAGGATAGATGTTAAATAAATAAATAATAAATAAATAAATAAATAAACATTCAGGTGAGCTGTTGGAACCTTTCTCCACTCATTCACTAACCCAGCCATATATACAGTGGAACTTCGGCCCAACAATCACGGCTGCAACGGTTTCCTGTCCCTAACGCCGATTTCGCTAAGTCCCTTCTTTTTCCCATTTACACTTAGGTTAAATTTTCCAGCCTTAACATTTTTTTAAAGCGCCAAAAATAACGATTTTCCGGCTCGAACGATGAATTTGTAAGTCCCCTGATCAAAATTGCATTAGTTATTACTCCTCTGCAACGACTCTAAGAAAGAAAAGAAAAACAGAACATTTACGTTAGATATTACGCACTTGAGTCACGCCCGAGTGCATCGACCAAGCCGGGCGGGTCGGCCTCGCCTCTGAGCCAGCTGGCTTGCTAGTCCAAGGCGCAGGCGTGGAGTGAGTGAGAGGAGCAAGCATATAATAGACCGCGTACTGTAATCACAAAATTCAATTTTTTGTGTGCTCCTCGTTGGAACGATTTCCCGCCTGCAAGATTTTTTTACTCAGTCCCTTAAAAATCATTGGACCAAGGTTTTGCTGTATCATTATCAAGTTGATGATTATGTACAGGAACACAAGTTCAAACATGTATATTTTAACCAGTAAGCCAAGCTTGTATTTTAAATTTTAATTTTAAATTGATTTTGCACTCCATGTATAGCTGTGAATTTGTGTATTATGTGTGTTGTATGTTTTTGTGTGTGTGTATTTATTATTTGTGTATGTATGTATTAGGAATAGTTCTGTAATAATTTTTAGGCCTAGTTGCCTATATTATGTTCATGACATGTTTCATACATCTGTGATGTTAAAACGAAACTCGAGTTGAATAAATAAATAAATAAATATATTATATTCATCATTCAAGAGCAAGTTAGTGGAGGAGATGCCTCACGCAGAGACATATGATACGGAGGAGGCGGGATATTCTCACCCGAAGTGAACTTCTTCCTCGGGCTCAGAGTCTGAGGGGAAGGGAACGGCCGGCCCGTCATCTTGCATCTTCCGCTTGCGTTTCATCAGCTGCGGAAGATTGTAGTCTCCTAAACTGTCATTGTCTGTCGCCTTCTTCTTCATGACCAGGGCGTTGACCTTCTGGAAGCTGGCGCAGTACGTAGCAAGGGGCGTACCTGACGACACGAAACACTATCAGTACACAGGCGCAAGCACTTAACTTAACGTAAGGGTCTAGATGTGGACATGTTTATCTTATGTAAAGTTGTAAACCATCTACTGACTATGAATAAATATAAATAAATTTTAAAAGTAAAACAGTTCTTTACTTGACGTATTTTGTAGCTTTGAAGGAAAGTTTTTCAATCGTTATTTTCAAAATCTAGATTTACCATTTGGTTTTTGATTTTCATTAACAAAATAAATTGTCTGTTAAGTGTGAATTGACTTTATTTTAAAATTGAAGACATATTTTCAAATCATGAGAAAACTTAATACACAAGTTTTTGAAGGAATAGATTCTACAAAATGCTATAAAATAACACTTGAAAATGCTATGCACAAATACATCTAATGATGATACTGGTGAGTTTGAAATTACTTAATGTATGAAATAAAACATGGGAGTGCAATGATTACATCCAAGACCTCGGATAGAACAATAATACCCAGACCTCTAGACTCGTACTAGCTACTCTAGGCTCGACTGTGCTCAATAGAATATAGAAGTAGGATAGGCTTCCACTTAAGGTATGACGACGATTAAGGTTTTAAAAACGAATGTAAAAACTGGTTTTCAATTGGTTAATTAACAATTAATAATAATTAATAATAATAATAATAATTAATTAATTAGGTTAATTATTAAGATCATGAATTACGAGCTGTAGCGGGCCATCTACTGGGAGAACGGCAGTAGAATCGCAGTCACGCTCGGCTCCGCCCGCCCACCGAAGAACGGATGTTAGTTTGTGCACATTGTTATAAAACAAAGTGATGCAAACAAACAATTGAATTTGCAAGTTATTTGCTTCGGAATGAACAAGTACAAGTGTTACTAACAACTTTCGTGAAGAAGTAAACTACAAACACAATAATGAATTCTACCTTACAATAAAATATTTATTTACGGTATAACTCGTAAATAGGTCCGATCGGCGTGACAGCGATAAAAACATTCCAGCGGAGAGAGAGCGATGCGCTCCGCTGCGCACAGGCTCTGTGCATGCTCTCCTCCACTCCAGGCAAAAGAGTTGTGATTGACGAATTAGTTGCCAGCTGAGAAACAGCTGCCACCCCACCGTACCCCCCTCCACTCCCCCCCCCCACTTCTCTCGGCCAGCCAGCCAGCCAGGGAGACAGAGAGCAGCAAATACAAATAACTACAATAGCCCACATAACATGGAGGATTTAATAATTGGTTATTGCCCGCGTAACCGGTTACAAAAACTAACCGGTAAACGATTAATCGTCATCGCTAGGTAGGCTAGCCTGTGCAGAAGAGTGCAAGTTGAGTGCAAACGCCCTTCAACAAATGTCAGCCACCGATGTTGTAGCATTGCGTCTCCCCAAACAAAACACGGACAGGTTAGGCGGTCTAGGTAGGACAGTACCTACCCTCGAGAGCTTGTATATCTGAGGTCTTTGGGTTGCATAGGAGGACAGTACCTACCCTTGAGCTTCAGGTTGGTCTCGAACGCGTCCACCGCCTTGCGATCCTGAAGGTTCAGCGTGACGGTCTTGCGTTCCTTCTCGACATAGAGGGCGTTCTCCTCGATCTGTGAAGACGGAGACATCAAGGATCAAGTGTGGGAACCAACCAGTACGACGACAGCACAGTTCACACTAGATATTGGACATGGATTACTAGCAACGTAGTAACAATTACTAAGCAATTGTTAATTAGGCCCTACTGGTGATTTTGTTTAATACTATAAAGTAGGGCTGGGCAAAAAAATCGATATTTCGATATGATATCGATAATTGGAAAAAAATTTGATATCGATATTTGATTTCATATCGAAATTTACACAAAAAATGCTAAATTTCAAAATTTTGGTGGAGGTGCCGGGTAGGTAGTCTAAATTAAATTACCCTGGCTGGTGCATTTGCTGGAGGTGCCGGGTCATAAAACGCGATTGTGAGATCGTAAATAGGTCTATGGTGACACCTTATCAACCCTATTTGGCCAAAATTATGAAAAATAACACTCTAAAAAAAATTGAAAAAATTATTTTTGATTTTGATTTTTTTTTTTATAAACAATTACATTTTGATATATTGATATCATATCGAAATTTTTCGTGTGATATCGATTGAATGATATGTCATAGCCCAGCCCTACTATAAAGTAGACCTAGGGGCCTGTGTTAAATTTCCCACACAACTGAGCAAACTCACTTACATATCGGCTGGTGAGTCGCATAATATTCTCAAAATCAAGTTTCCCGTCAAACATACCTTGTCCAGGACGGATTTGATCTTCTTGCCGTAGTTTGCAATCTTACATTCCTTGAGGAATTTCTTAATCTGAAAAGTAAAACAAAAAATATTAAATTCTTGTGATGGATGCCGCCTGTTGGGCAGGGTACAGTTGGTACTACTGTGAGATGAAACCGGAGTCGTGGTCACTGCACATATGGCCCATGATTAGAGGTAATGAGAAATAGTGATATAAAAACCCAAATTTCATTTAAAAAAAAAACAAATTTCGCGTTTTTGCAATTTCAAAAAAATTGTCAAAAAGTCAAAAACTTACTAAAAAAACAAAAAAATTATACACACTGTTATTTTGGTGGACTATTTTCGCGGAATCCGTGATACGCGCCGTTATTTTGGAAGTCTTTTTCCATGAAGCCCGTGACGTCACGGTACCGCCTACCGCACACGTAATATTCGGTCTGGACCGGCACCTCCAATATTGCTTCCCATTTTGCACACTAAAAGGTTAAATTTTGCGATTTAATTCGCGTTTTGACCAGTTTGATACAATTTCGTTTGTTATTTTGCGAATAACGCCAAATTCGCGTTTTCAAAATATGTTTTTTCCATCTCTAAATGACGTAATTTGTCGACAATATTACATTTTAGGCAATAAACAGGACATTTTTTTAAAAATGCCAATTTTGCTATCACCATTTTTCACTACCTCTACCCATGATACACCATGGGAAAGTACTCCACTACACACATGTCTTGTAGTAGGATTGACTGGATTGTTAATACCTGCAGTAGTGTGTACTGCAGTGTGAATGTCTAGTCTAGTCCAATTTGTTATTTACCTGTTTACTGATTTTAATCTCGATTTTAAAATTGGTTTTAATATTGAATTGACAAATTAATGACAATGCATGTTCACCTTGTAAATATCTAGAGGTTGAAAATAAATACAAATACAGCCAAACTTCTATAGGACGTTTCTGACGGGGCATGCAAAATATAACATTGTACACATGGGGGAAAAAATTATTTAAAACATTTAAAATAACTATTTTAAGTACACACAGTAACAGTGACAAAATTTAAAAAAATACTTGGTTATTCATATTTGACAGACCAATAATGTGAAAACCCATAGCAGATAAATAAATACGATTAATGTATTTCCAAAAAAAATGCGTTGTTTTTCACACTTATGTTCACTTAACTTTGACAGTCTCATTTCGCATGGCGAGGCGTATGCATCACGTGAATTATGTCCATCACCAGACTCGTACGTAATTAGTGCAATATGTTGTTTAGCCCAGTCTTGGGCACGTTCCCCCAAAAAAGGAACTTTGAAAAGTTAAGTTACTTCTGCCTATAAAGGAACTGAGTCGTTCCTTGTTCCTCAAAAGGAACTTAGTTCCTTTCACGTTCCTTATACCATCACTGATTTATAGGGTTGTGCGAACCTGGATTTTAAAATTTCGAACCGAACCTCGAACCTGCATTAACATGGTTCGCGAACCTCGAACCTCGAACCGAACCTTTTTTTAAAAAAGGGGGAGGGATTCACATGGGCATTGAAGATCAATATCATAATTTGGATCAGGATGTTCAGGCTAGACATAGGGTACACAACGTTGAAACCTGATAAATAAATAGGTAGATATTATGATATCAAAAACTGTGTTTTGTTTATTGGTAGTAACAAATAGAAATTTGCATCAAAACATTAATCAATCATAAACAATGAAACTAAATCAATTCATAAAAGCCCAAAGGGTAGGCCCCTAAGCACCAAAATCAGAAAACTGTAATGTTTATCGACAGTACAGTACCGGTACTGAGTACAGTACAGTGAGTGCACAAGTAGGTCTCAAAACAAAACAATAAAAACAAACAATTATTGAACTAAATCAATAAAAAAAATGGTGGGTTGCTATTGCTAAGCACCGAGATCAGAAAAGAAAACTGTGAAATGTTTACTGGCAGTACAGTACAGTACAGTGTGTATGCAAGTACTAGGTCTCAAAACAGTGAAAACATTCAACAATTACCATAAACAATTGAACTAAATCAATTTAAAAAAATGGTGGGCCCTTAACTTAACTCTTTAGCACCGAGAATCAGAAAACTCAAAACTGTGAAGTGTTATTCGATTTGTACATTCCACTGCCATGAATATTGTGATATTTCTAGTTCTCAACTAGCTCTTTAATTCCCTGCCTATTCACTATTCAGTGTTCACACAAAAAGATTTTTGACAGTTCAATGTTGATTGTTGTTGTTGACCAATTAATTACTGAATTGGCAGCAAATTAAATTACCAGTCATTTCTATTCGGCTACGGGAGCGGGTTTCAGCACTTGTGTAGGCCTTCACCTCAAGCACCCCATCTTTTAAAACTGCTTGTAGCCTATAAAAATAATTATCTAAGTTCATCGTTATAAAATGAACTAGAAATTATATTTCACAAAGTCAGTATAAACTAGATTCTATATATCCGTAATTAACTCTTTGATATACCAAAAAGGCAACAGGTAAATAATAGAAACATAATTATATAGGGTGCTCGAGGGTGTAGGCCTACACAAGTGCTATAGAGCAGCGTTACCCAAACTACGGGTCGCGACCCGGTCCCCGGGTCGCCATGTGTTCGATGCCGGGTCGCGGTATAATACTGCCATGTGCATGGGGTTTATCTTTTAGTACAAAACAGCAAGTCCCACCAAAGATTGGTTCCACATTTAAATTGTAGAAAGAAATACTATTGTGTCAGTCACGTACAGACAGGCTCAATAAATACCAAGGATTAAATCTACAGTGGTCGAACGAACAACCAAGATGAAGGAAGCTTGGATTCGTCAATAATCAAAATATTATTTAAAAATTGGTTTTACAGACTGAAAATTGACATGAAAATTCAAAACCGCAATGTGTTATCTGCTTTGAAGTTCTTTTGTCAGAAAGTTTAAAGATCTCCTCTCACAAGCACCTGCACACGGAAGTAAGGTGGCTCTCGAGGGGGAAAATTATCTCGCGAGTTTTCGAGCTCAAAGAAGAAATTAAACAATTTTGTAATAACAAGAAGCCAGAATATGCAGCATTTTTTAAATCGACGAGTGGGTTTTGAAATTCGCATATTTAGCAGATATGTTTACACATTTGAATGAACTCAATTTAAAATTGCAAGGCAAAAACAACAATGTGTTTATTCTTACAGAGAAGATAGGAACTTTTATAAAAACAGTTTCGCTGTGGCTAATGCGCGTGGACACCTAAATTCAGTATGTTCCCAATTTTCAACGAAAGAATGGTTGAAATAGAAGAATCCAATAGATTGGATTTGGATATGCAGGAAATAGTTCTGCAAACAATTAAAAATCATCTGCAAAACTTGAAAACAAAACTAGAACAATATTTTACTGTGGAGCACTTCCAAACCATTGAGAGTATGCTATGGGTGCATAGCCCCTATCTACTGACAAGTGTAGGTAAGTGACATTTTAATAGCTGGTTTGAGTGATAAGGAAGAGGAAGAGATGATAGGTTTGCAAAACAACTTGTCACTGAAAAGAGAGTTCGATAGTTTGTCCTCATGGGCATTTTGGCTTAAATGTGCGGTCGAGTTTCCGAACATTAGTGCTAGGGCAGTTTTGTTTTTACTACCGTTTTCCACGACCTACCTGTGCGAATTGGGGTTTTCAACTCTCATAAAACTCAAGACAAAAGATAGGAACCGTCTCCAAACTAAATCCAGTATTAGGAGAGTTGCACTGTCGACTGCAGATCCTAATTGGAGAGAGCTGACTGAGAATCATCAAGCCCACCCATCCCACTAAACCTGGCTGATTGACTGTCATGGTAAGCTTGTTTTGTTTATTCACCATAACATGTGAAACGAATTAAAATCTGTATAATTTTCTCATTACAAAAACTATAATAATAATAATAATTATACATTGTTGTAGCACGCATTTCAATTATTCTATTCTTTCTAAAAAAGACAGTTAAAGCATGCGTTAATTAAGCCGGGTCGTTAATAGTAGGAGCATGATTAAACCGGGTCGCCATATTTTAAGTTTGGGAAACGCTGCTATAGAGCGACCCAGTAGCCGATAAACACGAGTTTAAAGGACTATTCATAAAGTAAATAGTCCTTGAAACTCGTGTTTCACGTAGTCGTGCAAGAATGTCATCTGTTCAACATGTTCAGGTGACAGAAGGGTTCGGCGATGCGTCACAACATTGCCCGCAGTCGAGAACAGCCTTTCGCTGCTAACCTCGGTTGCGGGTATGGCCAAGTATTTTTTTGCCACCAAGGCTATACGGGGAAATTTGCACTCGTTACTTTTCCACCATTTAAACGGACATTCATTTTTATTAAGTAGCTCTGTTGCCAGGTACCGCTGCAATTCATCTTGAAGCGAATCTGGCCGACAAGATGTCATTGCAGCTGCCTTTTGATCAAAATGGTCCCAGTGGCTTTTCTTAGATGGGCCAGGAACGCCCATATGTTCTCCTATTTCGATCCGATTACCTACAGCTGTCGTAGGGCTACCTGTCAGTTGTTGATCCGGAATTGCAAAGCATTCATCTTGTATTATCTGGCGCTTACATAGCTCAAGTTCATGCTCCTAAAGGAAGAAAAATATACCATCTATTAGGATCACACACCAGCACCACCTACTTTTACCCTAATGAGTAATGACGTCTGAAAATAATTTGATAATAATATAATAATAATAATAATAGGCCTATAATAGTGATGCCAAATTTGGTTAATTACAAACTCAGAAAGCCTAGGCCTATAATCTTCTTTCTTGATTGATTGATTGGATATATTGCTAAACTTCTCATATTTATGCAACGTGGCTAATCGAGACGAAGGGAGGGACGTAAGGGATGACGCGGGGGGACAAGGGGTGGACAGGCCTGTGCTGGTCAGAACCAGCCACAAGCATATGGGGAGGGCAGGGGTTCCCCCACGTCGTGGTCGTCTCCGTCTGTGTCATCATCCGTCCATGTTATCATTGTCGTCGCTGTCGGGGAAGTTGTCAAAGGGAAGGGAAAAGTTCCCCGACGACGACCCAGAGCTCGCCATTAGTTTCAGGGAGAAAAACTCCCCTAGTCACGGGCCAAACCACGAGAAGGTTGCAAGTTGGAATTTGATGGCTAATACAGTAAATGTAAGTACATACAAATTTTTAAAACTCACCATCAGTAAAACGTGTTTCCAACGTGGATCCAAAACCATTGCATTACATGTTTCTTTGCATTGTTTTGGGTTTTGGAATCTTGAAAGGAGCGAACGCTGTAAGAGTGTTATAAATTCTCCCTCATTCGACCCTGGCCTAGAGGCTTGCTTAAGTTTGTTTAGCTCAACTTCGATGCAGTCTAGAACTGGTATTACTGCACTTAGCGTTGGATATAGCTGCTGCGCACTCATAATTTGCGTCGCATTATAAAATGGCTCCAGTACCTACAAACAATTGAAAAATAGATGTATTAGGCTGATTTTGGTTTATAATTCAATTCATTCATTACAGGGCCTAGAGGCATACCTGTAAGTAAGCGGTAATAGGCCTACATAATAATAATTTCAAATGAAATTATCAACAGTATTATTCCAAAATTATTTAATGTAGGCCTATGTTTATAAACTAATTGTGGGCCTACAAATTTATTGTAGGCCTAGGCCGGGATGGAGAGGGACACAGGCTATTAAATTAAAATAGTAATGAAGAATTTCCCTTTTTACTAGTGGGGAGCAAGCTGCCATCAGGCTGACAGATTGAGATTTTAGAATTAAAGAATATTCCCGGATAAAAACTTCCGTTGCTCAACGAGTTTCCCCAAACATCGGGTACTCAGATTTTTCCAGCGGGCCCTCGACGTCTTTTTAAGTTCGTGCATTGGCTTGTTTGGGTTGGAGTTGCAGTTTGTGCGGGCCCGCTCTCTAGCCACACTGCTCCGCTTATAGGCCTACAATAGCTTTCTGTTTGCGCAACTGTCAATGTCCCCCATTTTTTCCCTTTTTTGGCTCCACTATAAATAGTTGATTGTATGTGCGAAACACAAAAAACCCGGGCCCCTTTTGTTTCGAATGGCATTTAAGTTTTTGGGGATTGTCTGTGTGAGAATATTGGCACTTTCTCACCATCTGCATGGCTTGAATTTGCCCCCGGTTTAAAATTCTTGCGTTTAGGGAAAAATTTTCTCCAGCAGTGCGATCCCGGGAATGACTATTTCAAATGTAAATATTGGAATGCAAGTGTCAAACCCCATAAGTGCAAGTAAAGTCCCATGTATGATTTCCCCTTGAATGGGTCCACAAAACGAGTTAGGCCCAAATTACACAAAAGTTGATTTCAGTTTTTTTTTTTAAAATAGAGCCTTCGAACTTTGTACAGCTCGGGTACGATTGTTCTACTGAAAAGTTGTACGGGGGAACAACTACCCGGATCTAGTTCAAAAATTAAATCTCGAATGCAAAGAAATTTTCAAGTTGATGAGAGATTTTGCCGCCCAAAAATTTAGCTATCTTTGTGCAAAATTTATTTGGACTTTTTTTAAAATCCTGGGTACTTTTCAAGCGGGGTTTAAGAAAGCTGAAGCTTTATTGGCCTTTTGGAAGGGTTTAGCCTAGGGCCCACCTTGGTAGGGCCCACCAAAGCTTTTTTTTTATTGAGATTAGTAGTTTAATAGATGTTTACGCAAAGATGTCGTACAAGAGTAGTTGTGGGTTCCCCTTGGTGGTTCAAGATTTTTGCAATGAACACATTTGCTTCTACATCCTTGGCCTTGGGTTCCTTGGAAAAGCTTCCGATGGGGTTAAGGTTGCCCTATTGAGGGTTTTTCTAAGGCCTAAGCCTAGGCCAAATGATCCGCTGGGCCTAGTTGAAGCAGGCAATTGCGGAATTGCGTCCAAGTTTAGGCTTGATCCATCCGACTCACCACCCAATTCAGCTTCTTCACTTGGCAATTGCTCTGGCCGAGGATCGTCTACTGGCTCACCAGCGTGATCATTGTCGTCGTCGTCTTCTATTATAAATAGTTTTCTCGAAGGCCTATTACGTTTAGCCATTTCGCGTGGTTATTTCTCTATGATTTCGCACACGTTAACATTACACGTCGAAGGACACTTGCCGTTTTGTTTTCCCGACGTAGGCGCAAACGTTGCGTAGGCCTAGGCCTTCTGCTCACAGCGCTAATTCGACTTTCGATTATCGAGCGGCGACCGTCGGTAGACTTGTATCGATCAGTCGCTACAGTAGGCGTCGCTCCGGAAGGCGTGGCTTTCCGGAAGCGGGAATTTCAAAGGTTCGGTTCGAGGTTCGACTTTCGAAATAATTTTCGAACCGAACCGAACCGATTTAAGGTTCGGTTCGGTTCGACTTTTCGAACGGTTCGCACAACCCTACTGATTTAAACAATAATAAATGTGAATGAGTTAATTTATCAATACTCTTATTTATTAAAGTGAGTCCCAGGCCATCTATCGAGGGTGGCGCCATTTTCGAAAACACAAGATGTCACATTGATATTTTCATACTGCTGTTTACGATATCAGCTACTGGAATTCGACGGGATTACGACGACGAAAGGAACTTATAAAGGAACGTTAGATTCGTTCCAAGTTCCCACGAAATAGTAACTTTGATGTTACAAGTTCCTGATCCAAGAAAAGGAACGCGTTCCCACAAAAGTTCCTGAAAAAGGAACGCGTTCCTCGCCAAGACTGGTTTAGCCTTACGCACCTGTATCACTGGCCCCACCACCAAGTCAGGGAACGCTATAGAGTGAGCCTCCACGGCCACACACTGCAGCATTAGACGGTTGATCTGTTCTATGGTGGCGTCCATGAAGCTCTTGTCGGAACTCTCCGTCTTAGACACGCGCAGGAGACACGTCATGTCCATGGGCTTCATAGAGGCCGTCTTGTATCTCTTGTTGAAGTCGTAGCTTGACAGAACCTGCACAGGGAACATTCACGGAGTTACGTTGATAGATTGCCAATTAAACAACATTGTCAAAACATCATGTGGCAATACTGAATAAATGGAGATTAAGAATGAATGGACTAAGATAGGGAAGTGATGGCATGCGTGTGTTGCCGGGCGGCTGCACTCGCCGATTGCTCAACCTCACCGCGTCACAGCCGATATTGTAGTACATCGCTCAAGGTCAACAAGTATTCACAACAAAAGCTGAAATGAAACTTCACAGAACTAAGATTTCCGAGAAGCACGACCTTCACAAAGACAACACACGAGCCGGGTAGCATATATTTACAACACAAAGCACACTCTCGTTGGGCCGGCCAGCCACGCGTGGCACGCTTGTGTAAGACGTCGCTAGCGTGGAAAAAACCCTGTTTTGAGCAAAAAAAAGGAACAAAAAGATGCACTCACAAAAGATCCACGGTCCGCGTAGGTATGCGAGAAAGTAAAGGCCTAATTTTTATTCGATTATCAATTATCGATCAACATAAAAAATATTGATATTAATCGATACGATCGATAATCGATTGCACATGCGCGATTATCGATATGCTAATTCATATCGAACGGCAACCCTAGTCTTTCATGATTAAGAGTTTATTTTAATACAGGTCGGGCTATCAAAGGCAATTCTATTTCTATACGATATCATGGAACATTTATTGATATATTGGAGTCAAATAATCCTCTACTTACTAGCTGATGGCCTTGTGCGATCGTCAGAGGAGGACCCTGGGCGCAGACAGAGGTAACTGTGGGATCTGGTACTAAACTACTAATGTGACGGCGTGTACCTCACCTCCAGCACAAGCGGCAGAACAGGAATGAACGTGTTTGTGTTCTTAGACAAGTCGATCAACATCTGGACGCAGTGGAAGCGAAGCGGGTAATATTGCGTGGTAGGGATCAGCTTGATGGTACCAATGATAACCTGAAACACATAAACACAGTGGTACAATACTTTCCACGTGTGCAACGATTACAAATACATTTAGTGTATTGGAGAAGTTTGCTTAGGTATAGATGACGCCTAAATAGCTAGGATACTTAAACTGGGAACATTATATTAGTGTGAGATAGGATCCAACAGCTTACCTTTGGAAAGTGATTGTGGCTGCTGGGTTTCTTGAAAAATAGTAACATAAATATATACAAAAACACAGAAAAACACGAGACGTTGCAACGTCTCGTGTTTTTCTGTGTTTTTGTATATATTTATGTTACTATTCTTCAAGAAACCCAGCAGCCACAATCACTTTCCGAAGGTAAGCTGTTGGATCCTATCTCACACTAATACTCCAGCCGATCCAGAACTTAAACTGGGAACATGAATAAAAATGTTTCAGTGGGGGGAAAGGTACTGAGGGACAACAGCTTACATTAAAAAACGTTGGATAGGTCGCACAGACACAAATAGATGAGTACGTAGACAAAGTTGCTGATATGTTTCGACCAACTCGTGGTCTTTATCACTCAACGTGAGTAGAGATACTAAAGTAGTTTTAAAGCTAGCATGGTGTGTACAATGTATGCGCTGCAGGTGGGTGGTGGCAGATGGAACTAGGTCTAGGGGAGGCAGAGCAGGGCACGCCTGCTACCTGTTGTTCAGGTTAGGAGGCTTGCGAGATCTGGTGATGTGTTGGTGTGACAGTTCCCAGTCTCTGAGCTCCAACTGCCTGCAGTCATCGGGAAGCGCCTTGATGATTCTAGTTGCGAAACAGTCTTTGAAAGACAGGCTGAAATGTTACAGGTTGGGAAAGCATAGAGAGTATAAATCCCAGCCTGAAGGGCTGAAAAGTGGGGTGAAAAGTTTTGTCACCCCCAGCCCTTCAGGCTGGGCTTTTGTTCCCTTTGCTTTCCTAACCTGTCAACCCTTCTCCAATCTAGCTTGTCCATCTAGGCCTTTTCCACACTTAGAAACAAATACATTTATGACTAAAAACTAGGAAACGCTCAGTTGGACGCGTTGATAAGCGAGCACGTGCTAGACCCACATTGCACATTTTTTTAATTTTAAAATTTGCGACGTTCGCTGTCCACAGGGCCATGTTTCCAATATTATTTATTATTGCCAAGGTATTTGGGTAAACCCGTGTGTAAAACTTTACTTTGTGGATAAAATCCACCGCCATCTAGAGGACCTTGACTCCTTGGGAAAACTATTTTAACTCTTTGGTGACAAATAATACACTGCTTCCTCGAAAGTATTTTGATTACTTCTAGGTGGCAGTGCATTAGAAACTTCGCTCGTCTTTTCGTTGCCATGGCAACGTTACTTTTGTTATAATGCAATTTCCATCTACACTACTTATCGGATCAAAATAAAATTAACATATTCGTGACCGGACGGACATTCTAAATGATTTGGCCATCTCAGATTTTGTCGCCGTTTAGTTTGAAAAAAACTTTCGATTAACTTTAATGTAACTTTTTAACTTTTTGAACGATTTTGCCACAAAACTAATGGCATTCAATCGAGAACGAAGCTTGCGGATGGTGAAAATTTCAACTCGATCCGAGCCTCCGTTCGAACGTTATGGCGAGACATACAAACAAAAAACAAACAAACAAAAAACAAACAAACAAAAAAAACAAAACAAAACCAGTGACTAATTTTTCCGGCAGAGTCAAATGGAAACGCTCGCTTCGCTCGCTTAATTAGTATTAGGTACAACAGTTTTAACCCTATACATGTTTATACTATGTATATATATATATCGATACTAAATGGCATCCGTAGTGTGCATGCCGTCGCAACACGCTTCCTTTCATATGACTGTAGGTCGTAAATATACACATTATTTTTGCAAGAAGATTCACTTAGGATGGCAAACGAGACCTCTTTGGTGTAACAATTTTGTTCGGTTATTTTGGTAATTTTTGTGTGTGCCTTCATTAGGTTTAAGGTCACGGCAACCGGTAGGTCGTAATGCGCCACTCTAGCCTAGGATACGTCGAGAGGAAGGGGGGTTCACACGTGGCGGTCGTCATGTTCTTTGTCATGGTCGGAGGGGGAGACGTCCCTAACGACAGCCTAGCTAGTTTCGCGGAATAATCTACTCCCCTACTTATCAGAATTACCGATCTTTTAGGCTTGAAAACTACCCTCAGTAAAATAGCAGCCTGTTGTTCAATTGTGCATCACGGCACCAAGAGTTGTTCATCTGTTGAGAACATCTCAACCACTTTAGATTCAGAAAGTTTGTAGGGTGAACCGAGTATATAAATATTAATACAGTGATAATCCACCATATTAATTAAGATACTGGCAAACTTTACAAAGTTATGATACCATCAACTCCATTGTTCACTCATCAATGGTATCGGTGCCTACAGGGTTGGCTTGGTCGACATTAAATTAAACGTCCCCCACAGAAAATCAGTTCTGTGACTGAGCGGGTAGACTCTAAAACAAATGATTTTTATTTAAGTATAAAAACTGTAAAGGGTATTTTCCCTCAAAATAATTATTACACATAAAAAGAACAATTTTTTTAACAGTTTTTTAGTTTGTTTTCCCGTGAAATACGTTTCAAACTGGAGTCAACTTGGAAAACATTTAAGAATGGTTTCACCATAGATATCTTAACGCCTATAGTAGGCTAGATTAGCAGTCTCCAATACCTCCGCACAGGCGCGAGCGTACCAAATTGAAGCGCCAATCCCACCCATTCAAGATGGCGGTTTGGCATTTTAATTTATGCTTTTTTAATGCAATAAAGTTTTTTACTGGATTGTTTGATATGGTCTTAGCTTGTGCAGCATGGTATTGAACAAACAGAAACAATGTAAAGTTATTGCATAAGAGAATTTAGTAATCATTTGGTGTCAAAGTCTAATATGCTCACCTGTCAAACTGGCGGCCATCTTTAAAAATATTTTTTCGATTAATCGGTCCCATCTAATTAACATGCAAACTCACCCATTCAAGATGGCTTCCAATTGTCCCGGAAGTGGACCGCTGACTGCTAATCTAGTCTACAATATGGGATATCTATGGGTTTCTCTGTTTATACCTGCACGAGAGGGAAGAGTAGAGGCTGCAGGGCCGGCTTGTTGGCCGTGGCGGCCAGCAGCTCCGCCCACAGATGCAGCGAGTGAACGAACTGCCAGTTGAGCACGGACTGAAGAGCCTCCTTCTTTGGCACAGTCATCGCGCCGCGCAGGTGTATGGCCAGCTGGCGGATGTAGAGGAAGACGTGCTGGTAGCTGGCCACCTCGTCCAGACGGTAGACTTCCACCAGCGAGCGCCGCATGAAGTTGATCCCGGGCAGAGTGTTGGGGGAGACGAACTTGGCGTTGGACACGTACGACAGGTACATTTGCTGCAAGAGAGAGAGAGAGATTACACCGACGTGCTGGTAGCTGGCCACCTCGTCCAGACGGTAGACTTCCCCACGAGCGCCGGAGTTGATCGGGCAGTGTTGGGGGCTTGGAAGGGACTTACTCTGAGAGAGGAAAAGTGGGGCCCTTTTGGGGCCCTGCCGGGGCGCCCAGGCCTCTCGGAGGGGGGAAAATGCTTGAAGTAGGAACACTCGAGAACGGGAAATCCTCGCGGGGTTCAGAGGTGCCAAAGGGGCTGAGGGGTTTGGGGAGAAATCGTTGGACTACAGGTCGATGATTGGGTTAAAGGGGGGGAAAAGGGGCTAGCGGCAACCCGGAGAGGATCCGCGGGCGGAGAATGGGAGGGACGGAAAGGGAGTGACCGCATGGTGACACGTCGGGGAACTTTGGCTTTTAACACGTTTGGACGGGAAATATTGCGGAGGCTGCAAGGGGACTCCGGCGGTAGTTTCCCGGAGGCCCGGCGGTTGGACTGGTTAACGAAGTAATTGGGCAGAGGGAGAAACCCGGGTGGGGCCCGACGGCGGTTCCCACGGGCCCAACGCCGCGGAGTTGGCCCGACGTGGTTGGGCGAGATTTGGGGAGAATGGAGAAACTTGGTGGCACTTCAAGGAATTCCCCGGAAGTTCCACTGGAGCGGGACGCCCGTAACCGCATTGGGGCCGAGAAGTACCCGGGGGGTTGGGGGCGAACTTGGGGAAAATAACGGCAGGGTTTGTGGAGGAGGGGTGGTTTTCCGCAGTAAGGATACCCCGGACCCGCGTATTTCCAGAGCGGAGTTCAGGGGACTGGCGATCCTGGGGTTACACGGTGCTGAAGAGAGAGGAGGGAATGGTGGGCCCGCGATGTGCTCCAAGAGCGAAATTCACCGGTCCGTGACGGGGAACGGCGAATGTCGGGGAAAGGGGGTTTTGGGACCGAAGATTCCCGCAGAGAAGAGAGGCCCCGCGCGCAATGCGCAGCGGACCAGTGAGGAAAGTACCCGGGCTGTTGGGAGAAGGGTGCGGGCCCGGAAGTCGCGGGGAGGATATCCTACCGCACGGCACTGTGTCCAGGAGAGTGGAATTGGCGTTTGGGCAGGTTTTGGGAAGGTGAAGGATCCCCGGGGGGGTTACACTTGTCCGGACTGTGCGACGTCGTGAAGAGGGCGGGGGGAATGCGGGTAGTTTGGGGACAGGAGGAATCACCGGGTTGCCCGCGAGTAATTTTAAAACCCACGGCGGTTTGTGCGGGCGGTGGAAATGGCAGGCGAGGACGACTTGCGGCAGGGAGGAAGGTCTGGCCACCGGAGGTGCACCCGGCCGGGTTGCAGCGGGGAGGCCTCGCGAGGATGTAACCCCGGGGGGGGAAACGGTGGACTGCTCGGGGAAAAACGCCGATGGTGCGGCACGGCGACGGACTCCGGGAGCCCAGGTTTCCGGAGGGGGACCGGGGGGGCCCTAGAGGTAATTCCGCAGAGGGAGGATAACCGGGGTGGGGAACCGAATGCTAGGGAAAAACTGCTAAGGGAGAGAGTTGGGGGGTTTGGCCCCCCGGGGGTTCCAAGAGCATGAGTTCCCGGCGAGTGG
This sequence comes from Sweltsa coloradensis, assembly GCA_024449915.1. NCBI lineage: Eukaryota > Metazoa > Arthropoda > Insecta > Plecoptera > Chloroperlidae > Sweltsa > Sweltsa coloradensis. The sequence continues at coordinate 38,492 of JAMZAV010003432.1, forward strand.
GCGTGGTGAACTACCAGGTGTTGTGAAAAGGTTGGGACGTGGCCTGCGGAAGAGGATTCCGGGTAGGGCCCGGCGGGGAAACCTTGGGCCCTAATGCGCGAGGGGCCGCTGGGAGGGTCCGCGACGGGAAAAGCGTGCAATGTGGGAGTTTGGTTGCCGTGGGCAGAAAAGTTAGCTGGAAGTTAGGAGAGGATTCCGGTCGGTACTGGCCCTCGTCAACGGACCGCGGCATGACGTCGAGCGGGAGAGATTGGGGGAAGAAATCGTTGCGAGGAACAGGAATCGAGGTCGCAATAGGAGGAGTACGCGGCCGTCGAGTGATCCCAGGCGCGAGTTCACGGGGTCTGCGGGAATGCTTGCCCCGGGCCAGGACTTTGTGGGAGAGGGTGAACTTTGGCGGCCCGTCCGGCTTCGGAGAAGGCGAAATACCCGACATGCTGCCCCACCGAAACCCCCCGCACGAGCTGCAGTGGGGAAGGTTGTGAGGCGGAACTTGTGAAGGACGAGTAACATTGTGCTGGCACGAGGCGGATTTCCCCCAGCGGGATTCGCGCGGGTTTCCCAAGGCTTGCCGGGGCGCAGAATTTCGAGGGAAGGTTTCACGAACTTGTCTTGCCCAGAGGTAGACTTCCACCAGCGGGCCGCAGAGTTCCCGGAGGGGTTGGGACACTTGGGTTGGACACGTGACAGGTACATTTGCTGCAGAGGGAGATACACCGACGTGCGGGGATTGACCCGGAGGTGATTCCCGGGCGCCGCTGAGTTGTCCCGGCGTTGGGAGACTATTGGTTGACGTAAGAAGTACATTTGCTGCAAGAGAGGAGATCACCGCGTGCGGTAGCTCCACCGTCCAGACGGTGCTTCCACCAGCGAGCGCGATATGTCCGGGCAGGGTAGTTGGGGGAGAAACGGTCTTTGCTGCAGGACACGACGCAGGGTTATTTGCACGAAGGGGAGATTCACCGACTGCTGTGCTGGCACTCGTCCGACTGGCTTCCAAGCGAGCGCGATACATATGCCGGAGGTGTTGGGAACGACTGGCGTTGGACCGTACGACGGTACTTTGTCAGGAGAGAGAGGAGTCACCCGTGCTGTGCTGGCACTGCCAACGGTAGATTCCACCGGATCGCAAGAAGTTGGATCGGTCGGTGTGGGGACAACTGTCGTGGAACTCCACCGGACTGCTGCAGAAGTAAGGGAGAGGTTGCAGACGACTTGTAGCTTGCACCGTCAAGGTAACTTTCCAGGAGGCGCGAAGTTATCCACGGCGGGTTGGGCGACGACTGCGTTGACCCGCAGTACATTTGCTGAAGAGAGAGGTTACACCGACGTGCGGTAGGCACCTTCCAACGGTAGACTTCCACCACCGGGCTGGATGATCCGGGCAGAGTTGCGGGGAGACGAACTTGGCGGGGCCCGTACGCAGGAATTGCGAGAGAGAGAGAGATTACCGAGGTGGTAGCTTGGCACCTCGTCCAGGTAGACTCACCAGCGAGGCCGCAGATTATCCCGGGCAGGGTTGGAGACGAACTGGCGTTGACACGACAGGTAATGCTTCAAAAGAGAGAACACGGTCGGAGTTCCCCTGGGCGGTAGGTTCCACGCGAGGCCGCATGAAGTTGATCACGGGCTGTGGGGAGAGAATTCGTTGGCCTGTACAAGGCTCGCAGAGAAGAGAGATTCACCGACGTGCTGGTAGCTGGCCACTCGTCAGAGGTAGACTTTCACCAGCGAGCCGCATGAATTGATCCGGAGAGTGGGGGGAACGAACTTGGCTTGCACGTCACAGGAAGTGCTTGCAAGAGGGGGGAGATTACCCGAGTGCGGTGGGCCGACGTCAGAGGAACTTCCACCAGGGGCCGCAGAATACCTGAGGTGTTGGGAGCGAACTTGGCGTTGGACACGTCGACAGGTAATTTGCTGCAGAGAGAGAGAATTACCGGCTGGTAGCTGGCCACTCGTCCGACGGTAGACTACCATAGCGCGCCGCGTGAAGTTGATCCCGGCAGAGTGTTGGGGTGAGACGAACTTGGCGTTGGACATCCTACGACAGAATGCGGTGAAGAGAAGAGAGATTACACGACGTGCTGGGTGGCCACTGGACCAAAGTTTCACCAGGAGCGCGCATGAAGTTGACCGCGGCGGAGTGTGGGGAGACGAACTTGGGTGGACACCGACAGGTACATTTGCAAGAGGAGGGAGGTACACGAGTGCTGGTAGTGCACCTCGCCAGAGTAATTCACAGAGGGCAGAAGGACCTGGGCGGGTGGGGGAGACGACTTGGCCAGCCGTCACAGGAATTTGCCAGAGAGTGAGTTTAGGAGTGCTTGCTTGGCCCTCCGACGGTCTTCCGCCAGGTGAGGGACTCACGAGTCCGGACGTGTCGGGGGGACGAAACTGGCGTTGGACACACGCAGGCATGAGCTGCAAAACGAGGGAGATTACGTGGAGAAATGCACCTGTCCAACGTAGATTCACGGAGGATGAAGTTGACCCCGCCAGAGTGTTGGGACAACTGGCTGGCACGTTACGCAGGCTTGCTGCAAGAGAGAGAGGTTACACGAGCTGGTGCGCCACTGTCAGACGTAGACTTCAAGCGACAGCGCATGAATGATCCCGGGCGGTGTTGGGGAGCATGGCGTCACCGTACGAAGTACATTTGCTGCAAGAGAGAGGAGAGATTACCCGACGTGCTGGTACTGCCACCTCGTCAGACGGGAGATTCCACCAGCGAGCGCCGCATGAGTTGATCCCGGGCAGGGTGGGGGGAGACTTGGCGTGGACACGTACGACAGTACATTTGCTGCAAGAGAGAGAGAGAGAAACCCCCGACGTGCTGGTAGCTGGCCCCTCGCTCCAGACGTAGACTTCCACCAGCGAGCCGCAGAAGTGTCCGGGCAGGTGTTGGGGAGACGACTTGGTTGGCACGTACGACAGTACATGCTGCAAGAGAGGAGAGATTACACCAGAGGCGTCAGGACCCGCTGCGGTGACTTCCACCGAGGCCGAGAATTGCCCGGCAGGGTGAGGGAAGAACTTGGCGTTGGACACGACGACAGGTCATTTGCTGAGGAAGACAGTTACCGACGGCTGGTGCTGGCCATTGTCCAGGGATTATCAGCGAGCGCCGCATTGACTCGGCAGGAGTTGGAGAGAATTGGCTGGACACGTCCGACGGACTTTGCCAGGCCAAGAGTCCGCGCTGGATGGAGCAACTGCTTGGACGCACGGATGCGCCGCTTAGGAAGTAGATCCGGGCGGGGTGGTGGCCACTTGGCCGGTGAGGACGCTCATGCGCAGCACGGAGAGTTCCACCAGGCTGGTGGGCCCTTGCCGGGCAGTTTCAGGAGGACGCCGCATGAGAGAACGGCAGTTTGGTGAGGAGAGAGAGTTACCACGTCGCAGTGCCACCTCGCAAGAGAGAGGACCGCGGGCGTATGTAGCAACCCGCAGGTTCGGATACGAACTCCGGGACCGCGAGGTATTTGCGGCAGAGAGATGGAGAGTACCCGGTGCGGAGGACTTACCTGCAAGAGTGACGAGGAGTTCACCGAAGTGTCGGAGGGCCACCTCGGCCGAACGTAGCACTTTCCCGGGGCATGAGTTCACCCGGCAGGGTATTTGGAGAGGGAATTCGTGGACGGACGTGCACCGTCAGCGTCAATGAGAGAGAGTCACCGAATTGTACCCTGCCCGTGTCCGGGACGATTGGCTTTCCCAGACGCAGTAATTTGTCCAGGAGGTGGAGGTAACCGACTTGGGTTAGGGTACATACGAAGGTAACTTTCTGCAGAAGGAGAAGTTATACCCGGCGGGTTGGCACCACGAACCTGCGTTGTCCACGCACGCCATCGCAATGCGGGAGAGTTCACGGGCGAAGTGGCTTGCGCAGACGGTACTTCCAGAGAGGGAATTGACCCGCTGGTGGGGGCACACTGCGTGGCACGCTACAGTCATGCGCAAGAGGAGATAAGTACACGGCGTGCGGGTAGATGCCTGGCCAACGAAGGATCTCAGCGAGCGCGATGAGAGATCCGGGCAGGTGGGGGGCTGGCACCTTCGACAGACGAGACTCTTCCGCTGCCAGAGAGTGATCCGGCAGGAGTTGGGGAGACGACTGGTGAGAGTCACGACTGCTCGATAAGGACCCGTTCAGAGTGCGGGAGACGACTTGCGTTGTACCCAGCAGGACGTTTGAGGAGAAATTACCCGGTGGGTAGCTGGCAGCGAACTTGCGCGGAACGTCGCAGGTCTTGCTGAAGGAGACAGGAAGGACGAACCGACTTGGTTGGCATCGCAGACGGTACTTTCGCCGCAGTAGACAGAGAGTTATCCACGGCAGGTGTGGGCCCCCGACGAGGGTTGACTCCGTACAGCAGGTACTTGAATGACCCGAGAGAGTGTTACGAGCGGATTGCTTGACCTCTCGACAGGTACATTCCGCAGCAGAGGGAGATTGACCAGGGCGGTGCTGGGGGAACAACAGCGTTGGTCCACACGAGCACATAGTGAGCCAGGAGAGTTGGACACTGGGTTGCGCCACTCCGCAGGTAATTTCCCACAGCGAGCGCGATAATGACCGGCGGTGTGGCCCTGCAGACGGTTGGTCACACGACGCCAATTGATCCCGGGCAGAGGGGGGAGATGAACTGGCGTTGGACGACACACGTCAGATTTGCTTCAAGGCAGAGAGATACACCGACGTGCTGAGCTGGCACTCGGCAGACGGTAGATTCCACAGCGAGCCCAGATTGATCCTGGCAGGTGGAGAGAGATACACGGCGTGGAACGTCGACCATTTCGTCAGAGTAGACTTCAGAGGAGCCCGAGTGTGTCCAGTGGCGGCGGACGCTTGCGTTGCCACAGTCGACGGATGAATTTGCAGGGAGAGTAGAGGAACGAACTGCGTGGATAGAGACAGTCATTGCTGAGGAAACCGTTACCGACGTGCGATAGCTGGCCCGCGGTCGGACGAGACCCACTGGGCGACGCATAAGTATCCGCAGGTTGGGAGACGACTTGGGTGGACACGACTGAGGTCATTGGCCGCCAGAGAGAGAAGATTACACCGGGCTGTAGTTGACCCCCGGGCAGACGGTAGAGTTCGAAACTGGCGGACCGAAGTGCATTCGGAGAGAGTAGGGGAGAGAACACGAGGACGTAGACGTCACTCGCAAGAGGGGAGATTACACCGACGTGCCGATGGCTCCGTCCGTCGGCAGATTCCGCGGGCGCGAATTGCGTTGGACCGTACGGGAGCGTAACTTGCTGCGTGAGACAGAGGACATTTGCTGCAGACGGAGGGGATTACACCGATCGTGCTGGTAGCTGGCCACCTCGTCCAGACGGTAGACTTCCACCAGCGAGCGCCGCATGAAGTTGATCCCGGGCAGGGTGTTGGGGGAGACGAACTTGGCGTTGGACACGTACGACAGGTACATTTGCAAGAGAGAGAGGAGAATTACCACGGGGTGTGCAGCGGCCAACTCGTCAGACGTCATCCACCGCGAGGCCCGGGAGGTGTGCGGGAGGTGTTGGGTGGACGAGACTTAGATTGCAGAGACAGGTTACCCGACAGGTGTTAGCTGCACTGAGAGAGGAGATTCACCGACGTGCGTAGCGCGGCCATCTGTCCAGGCAGGGGGGTGGACGACTTCGCCGAGGCAGATGAAGTACCCGGGCAGGTGTTAGGGAGAACTGGTTCCGCACTGTCGAGTACACTTTCTGCAAGAGGAGAAAGATCACACGACGTGCTGGTGGCCTCACTCGTCCGACGGTAGATTCACCAGCGACCGCTGGAAGTTAGATCCCGGCAGGATTGGGTGAAGAGACTTGGCGTGGAATTCCCGACCGGTATTTGCTGCAGAGAGATGTTACACCGACGTGCTGGACTGGCACTCGTCCAGAGGTATTACCTCCAGCGGCGGAGTGATCGCGGGCGGTTTGGGAGGAACGACTGGCTTTGACACGAGACAGAGAGATTGCGCAAGAGGGAGAGATTACACCGACGTCTGGTAGCTGCCACCGTCAGACGGTAGATTCACCAGCGAGGCCGCGAGTTGACCCGGGCTGAGTTCGGGAACGAACTTGCTGAAGTACGACAGTACATGCTGCAGAGGGAGAGGAGACACCGCGTCGACGCTGGCCACTTCTCCAGACGGAGAATTCACCAGCGAGCGCGCGGAGGTGACCGGGCAGAGTGTTGGGTAGACACTTGGCGTTGGCAGGACGAAAGAATTCCGCAGGGAGTAGCAGGTTCACCGACGGTGTACGCCACGCCGTCAGAGGTGACTTCCCCAGCGAGGCCGGAGTTGACCGGGCTTGGCGTTGGGGAGGACAACTTGCGTTGGAACGTACGAAGTACATTTGCTGTAGAGAGAGAGGATTACACCGACGGCGGTAGCTGCACCTGTCCAGACGGCAGAAATTCCACCCGGCGCCGAGAGTTGGCCGGCTGGGTTGGGGAGTACGAATTGGCGTTGGACAGTAGACAGGTACATTAGAGTGTGGGTGCACCTCGTCCTACGGTCAACCGTGGCCGAGAGAGATGATTCCCGACGTGCTGGTAGGGCCACACTCGCAGACGGTAGACTACCAGCGTGCCGCATGAAAGTTGATCGCGAGTGTTGGGGGCACTCTGTGGCTTGACAGGACGACAGGTAATTTGCTGGGCGAGGAGTGGAGATTACGGGCTGGTACTGGCCACCGTCACGAGACTTCCACAGGAGCGAATAAGTTGACCCGGGCGGTGTTGGGGAACGAACTTGGGTTGGACTCACGCAGTGTCTTGTGCAGAGAGAGAGAGTGATACACCGACGTGCTGGTCGGCCACTCTCCAGAGGTAGACTTCCACAGCGAGCGCCTTGTGAAGTTGATCCGGGGAGGTTGGGGACGAACCTGGACGTTGGCACGTCGACAGGTACATTGCTGCAAGAGAGGAGAAGTTACCCGACGTGTGGGTAGCTGGCCACCTCGTCCGACGGTAGACTTCACAGCAGGCCATGAAGATTCCCAGTGTTGGGGAGACGAACTTGGCGTTGACCGTACGACAGGACATTTGCGCAGAGTAGAGGAGAGATTAACGGCGGGCGGTGAGGGTTGCACCTCGTCGACGTAATTCACAGGCGCAGAGAGTTGAACCGGCAGGTGTGGCGGACGAATTGCGTTGGAAGTACACAGGTACGTTCTGCAAGAGATGACGGGAGTCACCGCGAGCGAGCTGGCCACTCGCAAGGGAGATCTTCCAGCGAGCGCCGAGAATTAATGATCGGCGGCACTCGGCGAGACGACTTGGCTTGGACGACCGCAGGTACATTTGCTGCAGAGGTAGAGAGAGTACACCTGGCGTGGGTAGTGACCGACTGCCAACGTAGAAGACATTACACAGCGAGCGCCGCATGGAATGTCCGGCAGAGTGTTGGGGGAAACTTCGCGTGGACCGCGACAGGTATTCCGCAGAGAGGGAGAGATTGACGTGATCGACGGCATGTGCTGGCACCGTCAGACGGTAGACTTCACCAGCGAGCGTCCGCATGAAGTTGATCCCGGCACGTGTTGGGAGACGAACGGTTGGACCCGTACGACGTGCATTTGTTGAAGGGAGAGATGATTCACGACGTGCTGGAGCGGCCACTCGTCAGACGTAGAGACTTCACCGACGGTGGTAGCCCGGCAGAGTGTCCCGGGCAGAGTTCCGGGGGACGATGGCGTTGGACCGGACAGAGGTACATTTGTGCAAGAGGAGAGAGAGTACAAGTACATGCCGAAGGGTCCTGGTAGCTGGCACGCACCTCGCCAGACGGTGGAGCGTCCACAGGACGCGCATGTTGTGATCACGGCAGATTGTTGGGAGACATGGCTTGACCTAGAGGACATTCGCAGGAGAGAGACTTACACGACGTGCTGGTAGCTTGCCACCTCGCAGCGTAGATCACCACGGGCCGCATGAAGTTGACGGGAGGAGTTGGGAACTTGCGTGGACACGTCACAGACATTGCTGCAGAGAGAGAAGATCACCGACGTGTGGTAGCCCACCTCGTCCAGACGGTAGACTTCCACCAGCGAGCGCCGCATGAAGTTGATCCCGGGCAGGGTGTTGGGGGAGACGAACTTGGCGTTGGACACGTACGCCCGGGTTTAACATTTGCTGCAAGAGAGAGACAGGGTTCTAGGGATGAGTATGAACGAAACCAAACTTTTTTACGATCGGTTACCCAGGTAGTAAACACAAAAAAAATCGTGAGGGGTTTGTCTAATGAACTGCAAAAGAAAACCCGCCTCATCAATTATGTAATATCTCAAGAGACGTAATGCTGTTCTATAAACAATGACGTGCCGATGAAGTAGTATTTCATAATCACGCCCAGGGGAAAAACAGCAGCGGGCATTAAGATAACACTCACGGTTCAATTGCATCTGCTTTATATCTTGTCAGTCTAGTCAAGGTCACGATGCGTTTGGCGCGGGGCGTGGGAGGGGGGGGGGGTGGACTGGAGCCCCAATGAGAGTAAACAAGATAAGAAAAAAACAACCTCTGCAGTACCTCTATTCCCATGTGCTTAAATTTTTCATTTATCGCCATGGTGATAGCTTTTGAGTTTTGACTTCTAGCAGATTGAAAACATAAGTGATGTTGTGCAATTATTTACGCGTTATAATCTCTGGAAGATCGCACAAGTGGTAAGGGGGGGGCCCCCCCCCCCCACACCTCTTAAAAATACTGCATACTCAGCACACTTGCCACAATCGGCGGCATGAACAAGAACATTATAATTTAAAAGAAAAACGCCGCCAAGCACAAAAGATATGAGAAAGCGCATGTTTTACATTAGCCTTCGCCTACAAGGGGACACTTCAATTCAGGAACCGGGTTTTATGGGTAAACGGGTATTTGGAAACACGTACCTGTCGTCTTTCCCCACAGGGTTCCCACTTATTATTTTAGAATCAATTTCCCTACTTTTCCAAGGTTTTCCAGGTCAAGTTTTGCTTAATTCCAGGTGTGATACACAAAAAATTGCTTAAGCGAACAGCACCCCCTCGATACGTTCTAAAATTCTAAGTTAACCGGGAGCTACTGTACCCCTACTTCATGATTGATTTTTTTATTTTTTTCTGGCTTTTGGAATCGGGAAAAACATTTTCATAAATTCAGTGAAAAGATATTTGTTTGAGTAAAACCGAATAAGCCTAGATTTAAATAAATTCCTATTTTCCTGACTTTCCAGTTTTTTAAATTTTTCCCTCAATTCCCCGACTATTCCCCCGACATTTTGACCAGGTTTTTTCCCGGTCGGTTGGGAACTCTGAGAGAGAGATTACACCGACGTTCTAAAAAAGCTCGTAGTCAGACTTTCGTCGAGCCTCAATACCAGGGCTCAAAATTTATTGAAAGGGGCACTTAACATGGGACTTGAATTTGCAACGATGGGGGGGGAGAGAGATTCCCCCACCCCGGAAACCCGGGGGGGGGGAAAAAAATTGGTTAGCCTTTTGCGCCCCCCTTCTTTTTCCCCAACTAAAAGACCCCTTTTCCCCAAACCCCAGCAAGGCCCCGGGGGGGGAAAAAAAATTGGGGAAGGGGGGTTGACCCCCGGAGAGTTTGTTGGGGGGGGGAGACAATTTGGGCGTTGGACACGTGACAGGAAATTTGCTGCAAGAGAGAGAGAGATTACACCGACGTGCTGGTAGCTGGCCACCTCGTCAGAGGGTAGACTTCACCCCGACGCCGCATGAAGTTGTCCCGGCAGGTTTTGGGGGGAACGAACTTGGCTTTTGACCTACACAGGTACATTTGCTGAAAGAAGAAGGAGATTACACCGACGTGCTGGTACTCCACCTCCTCCAACGGTAGATTTTCCACCCGGCGCCGATAAAGTTGTCCCGGGCAGAGTGTTGGGGGAGACGAACTTGGCGTTGGACCGTACGAAGGTAATTTCTCAAGAGAGAGGGGAAAGATTACCCCGCTGCTGGTAGCGGGCCACCTCTCCAGGGGTAACTTCCCCAGCGGCCCGCTAAAGTTGATCCGGGCAGGGTTTTGGGGGGGAGACAACTTGGCTTTGGCCGTACGCGGGTACTTTTGCTAAAGAGAGAGAGAGAGATTACACCACGTGCGGTACTGGCCACCTCGTCCGACGTAGACTTCCACCCGAGCGCCGCATAAATTGATCCCGGCAGGGTTTGGGGGGAGACGAACTGCGTTGGACACTACGACGGTACTTTTGCTGCAAGAGAGAGAGAGGAGTTTACACCGACGTGCGGTAGCGGGCCACCTCGCCCAGACGGTAGACTTCCACCAGCGAGCGCCGTAAATTTTGACCCCGGGCAGGGTGTTGGGGGAGACAAAGTTGGCGTTGGACACGTACAAGGGTACTTTGCGCAAGAGAGAGAGAGAGATTACCCGACTGCTGGTAGCTGGCCCCCTCTCAGAGGGTAGATTTTCCACCACGAGCGCCGCTGAAGTTGACCCCGGGCAGAGTTTGGGGTAGACGAATTTGGCGTGGACACGTACCAGGTACATTTGCTGCAAGAGAGAGAGAGAGATTACACCGACGTGCTGGTAGCTGGCCACCTCGTCCAGACGTAACTTCCCCCGCGAGCGCCGCATGAGTTATCCCGGGCAGGTGTTGGGGGAAAAAATTTGGGCGTTGACCGTACGACGGGTACTTGCTCAAGAAGAGAGAGAGATTACCCCCGCGTGCGGTACTGGCCACTCGTCCGACGGTAAATTTCCCACCAGCGGCGCCGCTGAAGTTGACCCCGGCGGGGTTTTTGGGGGAGACAAATTTGGGTTGGACACGTACGACAGGTACATTTGGAAAGAGAGAAAAGGGGGTTCTAGGGATATATGACAAAACCCGACTTTTTTACGATCCGGTTACCCGGGTAAAACAAAAAAAATCGGGGGGTTGTCTAATAAACTGCTAAAAAAACGGCTCATAAATTATCGTAATACCAAAGAGACGTAATGCTGTTTTTAAAACAATGACGTCCCGATAAAAGTAGTATTTCAAAATCACACAGGGGAACGCAGGGGGCCTTAAAGATAACACTCACGGTTCATTGCATCTGCTTTACTTGTCAGTCTAGTAAGGTCACGATGCTTTGGGGGGGGGGCGTGGGAGGGGGGGGGGGTGGACTGGAGCCCAAAGAGGTAAAAGATAAAAAAAACAACCTCTGCAGTACCTCTATTCCCATGTGCTTAATTTCATTTATCGCCATGGTGATAGCTTTTGAGTTTGACTTCTAGCAGATTGAAAACATAAGTGATGTTGTGGCAATTATTTACGCGTTATAATCTCTGGAAGATCGCACAAGTGTTAAGGGGTGGCCCCCCCCCCCCACCTCTTAATATATCTGCATACTCAGCACACTGCCACAAGTCGGCGGCATGAACAAAGACATTATAATTTAAAAGAAAAACGCCGCCAAGCACAAAAGATATGAGAAAGCGCATGTTTTACATTAGCCTTCGCCTACAATGTGACACTTCAATTCAGGAACCGGGTTTTATGGGTAAACGGGTAGTGGAAACACGTACCTGTCGTCTTCCCTACAGGTTCCCACTTATTATTTAGAATCAATTTCCCTGACTTTTCCAGGTTTTCCAGGTCAAGTTTTGCTTAATTCCAGATGTGATACACAAAAATTGCTTAAGCGAACGCAGCACCCCCTCGATACGTTCTAAAATTCTAAGTTAACCGGGAGCTACTGTAGCCATACTTCATGATTGATTTTTTTATTTTTTCTGGCTTTGGAATCGGGAAAACATTTTCATAAATTCGGTGAAAATATATATTTTTTGAGTAAACCGAATAAGCCTAGATTTAAATAAATTCCTATTTTCCCTGACTTTTCCAGTTTTTTAAATTTTTCCCTCAATTCCCCGACTATTCCCTGACATTTTGACCAGGTTTTCCAGGTCGGTGGGAACTCTGAGAGAGAGATTACACCGACGTTCTACAAAGCTCGTAGTCAGACTTTCGTCGAGCCTCAATACCAGGGCTCAAAATTTCATTGAAAGGGGCACTATCACCATAGGGACTTAGAATTAGCAACCGATGGGGGGTTCAGGCCCCCCCCCCCCCGGACAAATTTCTGCAGATGACTGTCATTTTGATGTAAATTTACGCACTTTGACTAACATCACAGTAGGTAGCCAGGATCTACGTATTAAATTAATAATGGGCTAGGCCTCTAGTCATATCCAAAGTAGGCCCATGCTCATCTTCAGTATCACTTTGGCCTAGGCCTACTAAAGTTTGTGAGTGGGTAACAATACCAACTGAACTGCAAGTCGTTAATGGCCGGTTCCCGGTTTGTTTATTTGTAGACTTACTTTACCCTTTTTAGTCATCCCCCCCAATTTTTTTTTTTACACATCCCAAGGAGCGTGCCATTCGTGAATTTTAACTTGCCAAAGTCAAGTTGGCGACCGTAATTTTGAGCCCTGCTCAATACTACAATCAAATACCGTGTTAGGAATATCATTGCTAGTTTCTCTACTACAGTAGAACTCTCTTATCCGATCTCCTCTTATCCGATGTACCGTGTTACCGAGCCGCCAAAAAAAAAAAAATAAATAAATAAAAAAATTAAAGTGTTTAAATACGTAAATAAAACATAAAAATAATAACAGACGCCGCGCCGCACTTTTTTAAATGTACTCGCATACATTTGTAGGCATGCCTTACGAGTGAGTGCAAAGAAGATAGATCGGCGATATATCTCGACTTTCGAGCAGTGTGCATCAGTGTACTGAGCATATAGAGTTCAGTGGTCAGTGTGCGTCGGGCGCATCGCCGGTAAGCGTCAGTGTCACCCACTGAGCATATAGAGGTCAGTGTGCGTCGCGCGCCTGCGCGTGCGCATACGATCCAGCCATCTCACACACAGCTGTTCAAAGATGGTCGTTGTGGAACTAGATGCAATCATGTTTCAACCGATTCACGAAATTCGTAATCACGACGCATTGAATTGTTATTCCTGGGCTTATCTTATTTCTTTCCCAGACTTATCTTGCGTCGTGAGCTTCAGCGCGGGCATAGCAGTGAGAGGTTTGCCCACATGAGAAAGAGAGCTAGGCCTAGGCCTATGTTTGCATTGTAGGCCTAGGCCTACTGCGTCGAGTTTAGGCCTAGACATACGTTTTTTATTACGACATGTAGGCCTAATTGTGTACGTGTGTTTGTGAGCTTGATTTACAAGCTATTAAATCATTTAGTATACCCTGTATGAAGTGTATCAAGTGTATTTTATGTTCCTTTATCCATTACATGTGTCATATATCATTTTACCACATCTGCAGTGCGATTCTGTAAAATAGTCGCTATGATAGCGATAGCGATCACGGTTGATATGAAATATCAATCGTTATAAATTATCGTTATCGACCTGATTCTGTAAGGAAGTCGCTACGGCCGCCATAGGGGGCAGTGGATAGCATAGCGACACCTTTTTCATTCTCGTTATCATAGCGATCGCTACCGTAACGATCGTTATATCATTTTTACAGAATCAGTCGACACGCAAAATTGTCGCTAAAGTGCCGGATAACGATCGTTATCTTCCATAACGATCTTACAGAATCAGACCGCAGGCTATGCTACGAGAGCAAATAAACAAATGAACCGCGCCATCCGAGTTTTTCGCAAATCCGAGGTGCCCCCGGTCTCATCCAACTCGGATAAGAGAGTTCTTACTGTATATGAATTTTACACTGAGGGGGAAAATAAAACAACAGGCAGTAAGGTCTGGAACATGGTGGTATATATCTTTAGGTGATTTCACTTGCGTATCCAGCAATGCTATTTTTGTGGTCGCTTAATGCACGCAGTTCAGACAGAATCCGCCAGGATCGCGACGTGTCAGGTGGTAGTCACGTGACGAGAAAGTCGATAAAGAAGTTTTTCCAAACTTCTTTATCGACTCTAATACCTCGAGAGATGGCGGTGTGTATGCACTTTATTGAAGGCCGTGCATTCAGATCCGTAGGCAGAACATTCGAATTTCCGAATTTGAGCCATCTGATTGGTCCCCAAGGCCGCCATCTTGTAAGTTCTATGTCACGTGACTACCACCTGACACGTCGCGCATTCTGTCGGCGACCGCCTGCACTGCGTGCATTAAGCGACCACAGAATTCTGGCAGTGAAATCACCTAAAGATATATACCACCATGGTCTGGAACTAGGGCAAAGCACCAGTCAGTGTTGCCAGCCAGAGGACAATTAACGTCTGCACTGAACTACAAAAGAAAGTTGGTAGTACTGGGCTACTGGTGCTGGTGGCTAACGCCGCTTTATCTTCTAGATACGTAGCGCGTTTAGACATTTATTAGGGCTCACCGCCTGGGTAATCCATTGATTCCTTGATAATTCCTATCAAAATCCTAGCAAAGGCAGTGAGCCCAAGGTCTTGGTAACCATGGCAACCAGAGTCGATAAAGAAGTTTCCCCGGTTTATTGTCGGTAATCAACCCAAGGACCAAACAAAGTACAATGTTGAATATACAAATTTGCAGATAAGTAAGGTATTATTCGTTGAAATTATTGGCGTAGGTTCATGCCTCAGGCAAACTATTAGAATATATTAAATTGCTTGACATGGATTTGACTACATCCAGTTACATACTTTTGGACGGTGAGAACGCCACATTTCTAGGGCGGTGAGTCCCAGAATTTTTTAACACACGAATATCCAAATGCGCTTCTCTATTAACGTAGTTAATAAGATCCAGGTTCTCTACTGGTGGCGAGTCAGAGTGAAACTTACTCAAAATAGCAAGCCCATATATATCTCTCTTGAGTAGACCGTATTAATAGTAAAGCTATTCCTATTACAGCAGGGTTGCCGTTTTCACGGATCTTATCCGTTTTAACGGTTTTTTATTCTTATTTATGGAACTTACAAATTTAAAAATTAAACTCCGTTTTATGCTGTTTGTGGTCGCCTTTACGGAACACAACCTTGGTAGGTCATCTTTGAAATTTAACGCGGGAAAATTTGAAAGTGCAAATACAGTAAGATCTCTCTTATCCGATCTCCTCTTATCCGATGTTCCGTGTTAACCGAGCCGCCAAAAAAAAAAAAAAAAAAAAAAAAAAAATTAAAGTTTTAAATACGTAAATAAAACATAAAAATAATTACAGACGCCGCGCCGCACTTTTTTAAATGTACTCGCATACATTTGTAGGCATGCCTTACGAGTGAGTGCAAAGAAGATAGATCGGCGATATATCTCGACTTTCGAGCAGTGTGCATCAGTGTACTGAGCGTATAGAGTTCAGTGGTCAGTGTGCGTCGGGCGCATCGCCGGTAAGCGTCAGTGCCACCCACTGAGCATATAGAGGTCAGTGTGCGTCGCGCGCATGCGCGTGCGCATACGATCCAGCCATCTCACACACAGCTGTTCAAAGATGGTCGTTGTGGAACTAGATGCAATCATGTTTCAACCGATTCACGAAATTCGTAATCACGACGCATTGAATTGTTATTCCTGGGCTTATCTTATTTCTTTCCCAGACTTATCTTGCGTCGTGAGCTTCAGCGCGGGCATAGTAGTGAGAGGTTTTCCCACATGAGAAAGAGAGCTAGGCCTAGGCCTATGTTTGCATTGTAGGCCTAGGCCTACTGCGTCGAGTTTAGGCCTAGGCCTAGGCCTAGGCCTAGACATACGTTTTTATTACGACATGTAGGCCTAATTGTGTACGTGTGTTCGTGAGCTTGAATTACAAGCTATTAAATCATTTAGTATACCCTGTATGAAGTGTATCGTGTGTATTTTATGTTCCTTTATCCATTACATGTGTCATATATCATTTTACCACATCAGGCTATGCTACGAGAGCAAATAAACAATTGATCCGCGCCATCCGAGTTTTTCGCAAATCCGAGGTGCCCCCGGTCTCATCCAACTCGGATAAGAGAGATCTTACTGTAATAGCTTTGTTCATTTGTACACACTTTTGTAAATGAGCCATTTTGGTCCGTTCGTTTTCTTAAGTGTTAAAACTGGCACTCATAACACTAGCCTAGAAGCCAGTGTAAAGTGTAGACACTGACTTTTTGAGTGTTAACACTAGGTCCACGAACGAACAAACCTAGTATGAAGTTGTAGGCAGCAGTCAGTACTGTCCCATACAGCAAAAAATAGAGTACACTGATTATCTTAACATATTTACTTTATTTTGTGAAATAATTTATAAAAAAAAAAATATATATCAGAAATATTTGTTATTGGAAAATTTTGTTCGTTCTAGTTCTATTTTTGGGAAATATTTCCGATGTACATCCCTACGTACGGTACCTTGAGAATGGAGTTGAGCAGCGACCGCTGACTGGTGCAGAGTCGAACCACGCAGAGAAACGCCACCACCCTTGTAGTCTCTTCCCCCGACGCCCAGATGTTGATCAGCCTCTTGAGAACCTTGGGGATGATCCGCGAGAAACACGAGACGAACGGCGCCATCTGGTGCAGGTGCTTCAGCAGTACGGCCACCACGTGCGGAGAAGACACGCCGCCCATCAGCTGACAAGAGAGCATCGCGTTACACCAGCCGAGGACTTTCACCAGTCATACTCGAACATTTTTAGAGGTGCAAAAAATAGAAAAATTACAAATTTATAAAAAGACGTAATGTGTCAAAAAAAGAAAAAGTAGGGTAGGCCTATTCAAATTTTCAGAAACAAAATTGCAATTTCTTCTTAAGGCCTAGCTACCTTATGAACCTATATTTGTTTTGAAAAATAAATGGTATTTCAATGGGTTAATAATCAGTCATATGAGAACGCACCGAGGTTGTTGAGTAGTATGTGGGACTCTCGTTCATCAGCTGACGGACGCACATCACATCTAAACTGTACTTGACGTATTGTTTGTTTGTTTGTTTGTTTGTTTGTTTTATTATTGTCCTGTATGACTCTTTACAAAAGTATAAGATTTGTCAATGAGATAAACATGTAAAACATAGATAGACATATACATTCAAACACAGATATTATGCAGTGACATGCAGCCACATCCATATGTGTACTAGGCTTTACTAAGTATGAGGAAAATGACAAAGTCGTTGTTAGACGAGTGAGCGAGTCATGTGTAGAGTACCCGGTAACATTCTATTTCCTCCCCCTACATAAGGCTGGATCCAGCATGGGGCTTTCCTCCCTAGCTAGACTAGAGTGGTGCATTATGACCTTACAGTTGACGCGTCCTCATACAAACTAAACTCAAAACCCTATCAATATCATGTTTACCTCATATATCAATCAACTTAAATGCAAATGTTCCCGGGCACTCAACACTTGACTCGCTCACTCGTCTAGCAACGACTTTGGCGTTTTCCTAGTCTAGTTGGCTAAGGCGCCGGAATGTGCAAGACCTGCGGGTTCATTTTGAAATGCGTACAATACTATGGAAACACAGCCATTACGAAATACGAATAATAATTGGAAGGTTGACTCAATCTCCGAGCGGAATTTTGGGTAACCTAGAGCGTGCATTATTCCATACACTTTGGTCACTGCATGCAAACATGATTTGTTAAAAACGATCTTTTTTTAAACATTGTGACATTGTGAGTTTAAATCGTAACGGATTTTCCTCAAAATGTTAACTGCAAGCTAAATACTTGAACCAGATGTCTGTTTAAAATTTCAGCTCAATCTGTTTAGCCGTTGTGCAGCAAAGTCACTCAGTCACAGGCAAAAACCCCAGATCTAGTGCCGTTTGAGTTGAGTTGTATCATTCAACTAAGTCGCACATAGAATGGAAAATTGAAAGGCAGAAAACTGGAGTACGGCCTACCTTCCTCCACCACCACCACCATTTAAATTAAATGTGTGTACTTTCCTCACCCTTCCAATGGCAGCTAAGAGACCAAGATGGAAGTGATTGTTTGAAAGTATCGACCTATGTTAGTGGTGGAGTTTATGTATTCATTGTTGCCGTCGGAAGAGGGCACAAAGTACCCAATAATGAAATTTGTTTTATTATGAAATAGGAAATATACCTTAACTTTTTTTATCACTCCACTGCATTAAGGACTTCATTCTGAATACGTTAATCATATTATTTATTATTTAAATAAGATTTTCATTTATAAAAGTAAGTTGAAAGTTGCATCAATAATAATAATAATAATAATCAAACACCCGGTTCCAACATAAGTCAGGTCGGGGGTGACGTATCACCAATTTCTCGGGCTGTGGACTTTCAGTGTTTGCTAGCCAGGCTCAACACCTCCTCATCTACTTCGATGTCTTCTATGACAGGCATTTCTACCAGTTCTCTCCATTTCTTTCTATCCTCCCAGAGTCTTTCTTCATTAATTCTTTCCCATGATTTTCCTCTTTCTTCAATGTTCCATTTTATTTGGTCCCGCCATCTATCTCTTGGCCGGCCAACTCTTCGCACTCCCCCACATGTACGTTCAAATTCTCGTCTTGGGATTCTGTCTTGCTTCATTCTTCTTACATGTCCATACCACCTGAGTCTTTCTTTTCCTATTTTATTTCGTAAACTTTCCACTCCTAGTTTGTTTCTTATTGTTTTGCTCCGTACCTTGTCTATTTTTGTTAAGGCTACAGAACTTCTTAAAATTTCATCTCTGCTGCTTGTAATCTGCTGTCTTCCTTTCCTCCTATTGTCCATGTCACGGATGCATATGATATTATTGGGAGGAAATACATTTTGTACAATAACATCTTGCACCTGGATGATATTTCTTCTTTCCATAATAGTTTGCGTACACTTTGGTAAAATTTGTCTGCTAATATAATTCTCCTTGATATTTCAGCATCTATTTTTGCGTCCTTTGTTAGTATACTTCCGAGGTATTTAAATGCTTCTGCAATGGCCAGCTCTTCACCCCGTAGTATTATCTTCTTTTGATTTTGTTTACTTTTCTTCGTTACTATTAATGTTTCACTCTTTTCAATGCTTATTTTCATGTTAAACTTCAGTGTTTCCTCATTCCATCTATCTACGCTCTTCTGTACTTCTTCAATGGTATCTCCCCATCTCACTATATCATCTGCAAATATCATAGTTTTAGATGTTTCACTTTCTGTGGGTTCAACTTTACGCAGTATGTTATCCATAACAACGGTAAATAATGTAGGTGACATCACACTACCTTGCCGTAGCCCACCGTTTATTTCAAACCAAGTAGTTCTACCAAATGGTGTTTGAACACAGCTCTTTGTTGTGACATATGTGCTTTGAATTCTTGTTATTAGACTCTGTTCTACTTCTGCATCTTTTAAGCATTCCCAAGCTTTTGCTCTTGGGACACTGTCATATGCTTTTTCTACATCCAAGAATACCATGAACATTTCTTCTCCCTTTTCCCACTTTTTTTCCATTATTTGTCTGAGCGCAAATATGAGATCTATGGTTGAGCGGCCAGCTCTAAACCCATATTGTTCCTCTCTCAAACTTGGCTCTACTTGTTGTCGTAGTCTTCGATCTAGTATTTTCTCGTATATCTTTGCACACTGGCTCATCAGCGTTATTCCTCTATAATTTTTTTTTTTTTTGGCGGGAAAAATTAGCCTCTACGTCACTATATGGTACTGATGCGAATCGGCCAATAAGGTGATGCCAAACAGTGATATTAACTGTGCAATCTAAGTATGTATGTAAGCCCATTGGTCAACAATGCTCTAGCGTGCTCTAGACCTGAATCTTGACGTCATGTGCTGTTTGCGCGGGAAATAAAATACTACAAACTTTGAGCCTCAATAGAATTAAAAATATTTTCTTTAAATTGCTTTTAATTGCAGTAGGCTATAATGGCGTTTTAAGTGGTTTTCTAACCAATTCTTACACCCACGTCAATATTTGGACTTGGTGCATATTCCCTATTACAAAAGATTCCCACGACGAGCAATTGGAACTCGAGAGTGAGAGGAGAAGGGTAGGAAGCCCTTGAGACTGCTGCAGATGTGGAGGAGAGAGAAGAGTAGTGGATAGTGGGAGACACAGTGATGATGGGAGGAGATGATGTGCCGAGCTTGGCAGCCCAGCGCACAAAAGAAGAAGCAAAAAGATGATGTGCCGAGCTTGGCAGCCCAGCGCTGATAAGGTGATGCCCAAGATTAATGGTGGAAACACCCCTTTACTGAATTCAAAATCTGTATTTGCATTAAACTGACTGTTCTAGTAATCTCAGCGTCAGCTAAGACATCATATTATTCATATCTTATCATGGAGGAATAAATTCCAAATTCGAGAAATTGATTTGTTACTCGACAGTTTAATCGTTGCGTGTCGTGTTATTGGATGTGGCAGAGCGGTGAACCACGAGTCCTTTGTCCCTCCCTCTCCTGCCATGCGTAGGCACTGTAGGCAATACGGTCGGTGGACGACAAAGCAAGATGTGCGATACATTGTTCGTTCCAAAACGCGTGGCGGGCAGAAGACGTCATCACGGGCTCCGCGGAAAAAGACCGCAGGAATAACGGTGCATTATCAAAAGCTCCGCGGTACGAGACACCAAAATAACGGCACAAACTAATTTTTAATCTTGGGAATTAATATTCTAGATCACAATGATCACTCCAATTTTTTTTTTAAATCGATGTTATCCGTAGTACCAGGGAAGAAAAACTTCAGGGTATTAAGTATTGACCACCCAACACACTAGGCCTACATACCTTAAGCAAGTCCCTCAGATACGACTTCAGATGTGATTTGACTTTCATCCACTTCTTGCACTTATAAGGCTGGATCTTATCTGCCGCCGAGCCGGCCGGCATCCTCAGGAACCGCTTTACAGCCGGTTGTAGTTCCAGGACGCACATCTGGACTACAGCGTTGAACACTGAAAACAGTAAGTGGGCGTAAGTAGGGGAATACGTTTGTGAGGTCCGCAGCCAGGACTTGGGTTGGTCTCGAGAAGATGAGGTGTTATTATGACAATTTCTCATTATATTAGTATTAGTAAGTAGTAACATTTATTTGATTTAGCTAAAGGACACATACTGGTACACTAAAAATTGTGTTGTTGTTATGTACAATTTGTCCTAATAAAAAATTAAAAAAATAGAATAAATAGCAGTTTTCAAAAATAGGCTGAAGAAGTGCGAAGAACAAGTTATTTCTAAATTTCATTAAAATAATGATATAAAAATTGTAATTATAAAGATAAAGCCTTGGATAATAGTAACGGTTCTAATTCCAACGTAATAGTAGCTCTTGAATATTCGGTTCATTCTGGCGTCGCTCGGTGCGCTATATTCACAAAACTATCACTCACTGACATCATCTAACAGGCCGTGAGGAATCATGGCGGACCTATTTAACTTTAGCATTTGGCCGATTGGAACTTCTAAACACTGGGCCCAGGGCGTAGTTCATATTACAACAAAGTTTGTAATTCTTTTGTTCCCAGAAGGACGAAACGCGTAGTGGATTAAGGTAACAACTTTAAATTAGCTGCAGTTGTCATCAGAAGGTGAAAAGTATTGTTGCCCCCAGCCCTTCAGGCTGGGATTTATGTTCTCTCTTGCTTTCCCAACCTGTCAACCCTTCTCCAATCTCTCTTCAAGTTTGTAATTTGTATACCATGAATTCACTAAACACTGCATAACCATAGATAGTGCAGGCTAATTTCTAGTGCCGAAATCAATTAGGGCCAGTTTTTCTAGTGACATAAATAGGGCAAGCCGTCCACTCCTTGCCCATCTGCTGGGTGCTAACTGCTAACTTCTGCCTGACTTTAGAGGTGCCTTTCAGAACAATTCCGAGATTTGCCGAGCGAGTGTTGGTGGTGTCGGTAAAACATCACCCTTGATTTATTTCTGACTCCGGGTGTAGGCCTACATAGAATAAGGATTAAGATGGTACGCTGAGCTTGGTCCAACTCAAATGCGCGCACTCAGGTGTTGATGATTTCTACTGAACGGTTGGTAATATATCATAACCAAATTTTGCATGGGTGTTAATAAAGTTGGTTGCAAAAATTAAGCCTTAAAGATCTATTGCAAGAAATAAGTCCAAAATGGGAAAAATGGGAAATCCAAAACTTGGATTCCAATTTTGGAAATTCCCACCAAACCGTTTATCTTACGATAGGCCTACGTTCACATTGATTTAAACGTTGAAATCCAGTATGCAAATTTGAGATAAAAAAAATCTGTTCACTTGGAATAAATTCCCAATGTTGACCAAAATGGAGTAAATTTAATTTTGGTGATTTCACTAATTTTTAATAGGGAACTAGCCTTCATTCCAGAAATCGAATATGTTAAAGATAACATCTAAAAAAAATAACATAAAAGTTTTTTTTGTCTAAGGTTAATACTTTTCTCAATATTTAACGTTGAAATTTGAATCTGGCTTCCCGCCAAAAGACAACACGAAAAGGAGTGTGACCTCAGACTGCTGACCGCAGCCTAGCGCAGACCCAAAGGCGCACCGCTATCTAGATATAAATGGTAGATATTCTACCATCCAGTCGGCGGTGGGTCAAACATATCCTACCAGACAGTTGCCGTCACTGCGCCCGCTGTCATTCCTGCTATCGTTTCTCAATGATCCTTTTGATTGATTTTAAAAGAAATGACGCTTTATAAAAGGTGTAAGGTACCAATGTGTTTAAACACCACTCTAGAAACACCGGAGAAAGTATTTATATTTGTGCCAAAAAGAACTAAACAGGTGAAAATAATGGTAAAACGCAACAAGACTTATGTCAAGGAGTCGTAGCCTACCGCTGCAAATAAGTAAATGATATTAATTGGTCTACCTACTACTTTTTTATTTCGCAAGTTAGTTTCCTATGAGCTTCTAATTTACCTCGGGATTATTATAAGCCGAGGACCTATACGTAACTCATTTTCTCGCGGGGAAATATTCCAAATATGTAGTTAAAATTTTCCCATGCGAGAAAACGCCTCTTACGTTTAGGCCCTAGACTTCTAATCCCAAGGCAAATTTTGCTGCGAGAATATTTGGCCGGAGCCTAACAGAAGCTTATAGGAAATTCACTTGTGAATTAAAAAGCTATAGTAGACCAATTAATAATATTTACTTGCATCAAAGTGGTCTTCACAATAGTAGAGTGAATTTGTAGAGGGGGCGTCCTCCTCAAAACATTCTCATGCTGCAGCTTTGAACAATTCTTTTTGCCTTGTTTGTCGTTTGGTTCTTTTGGCACGTGTATAAAATGATCTTCTCCGGTGTTTCTACAGTGGTAGCCTTTGCCCTCTTGGTAGACCTAGGCCCTTAGGACCTAGGGCCGAGGTAGGCCTATCACTACGTCCAGGTCTAGGCGCATATTTAAATATAAAATCTAAAGCCCTAACAAACATCAATGATATAAATGATATCATCATCATCAACCTAAAAAACTAGGCTAAGGATACAGGAAATGCCTCGGCCTAGCCCTACCTAGGCTAGGCTATGTCTAGGGCATCCAAATGGACATTTTATAGAATTGGTTTACCTAACCTAGGGCAAAGACACAGCCTAGGGCGTAGGGCCTAGCGTAGCGCAGCCTTGAATGACTGTGTACGACTACGCCAGACCATAAACCTACAAATTCTTTCCCATAGAGAAATAACCGGGGCTCTTTCCCACCAATGAGAAATAAATCGCTTTCTAGTCAAGGTCGGGTAGACGCACTGTCAAAATCACGGGGTTCTTAAGTCATGGTCGTCATCTTTGTCATCGTTCGTGTTGTTGTCAAAATAGTCCGATTATTGATGAGCACGGTCCACTGGATTGCCTCTAGGCTTCGCTGCCGCGCACGGCCGCTCATCGGCCGCTCGTCGAGCTGTTGTTGTTGTTGTTGTAGTATTTATTTCTTGATAAATACAAACTGCAACGAAGAGCATGCTGCAAGCTACGTAACGCAGTTCAACCAACAACGAGCGTTTGCGCGGGGGTTCAAAACCTTATAACTTTGTACCCCCGTAGTTACCACGGATGATTTAAAAAAAAATATCTTTCAATTGTGAAGTTTATTTAACTGTGTTCTATAAATAATAAAAAATGAAAAACGTGAATTTGAGACCAAGGCTAGTTCCCTATTCCAAATCAATGAATTAATTTAGGAATACACGTACTGGATAGCATACGTACAGTGTTCTCCCCAGAAAAAAATGTTCACTGGGTATTTCATAAACATTGCCGGGTACTCGCGGGTAGGGCCAAAAATAGTGGGGGTCCGGGGGCTTGCCCCCGGAAAAAATTTGAGATCCTAGATTCGATTTGGTGAGTTTTAGAGGTTTTTGAAGACCTTTTAAAGTTGCTTACTTTTGTTGGTTTAGTGGTATGAAGTTGGCCTATAAACATTTCAAATTTGATTGAAATCATAGTCTAAGTATATTTTCTCCTTTGTAATGTAGGCTTTGTGAATTACTGTAGTCCTATTGCTACAATGAGTACAATAGGCCCGTATAAAGGTGATGATGTTATTCTTTCTAAGTGGTTATAATCTAAGATTTGTAGGATTTGTAACTTGAAACATTGTTATATTTGATGACTTCATTTTTATTACTTCAAAATTCGTCCTAGCAATCAATAAACTTGGAAAATTGCTAAAATTGTTCACTTGTGTGTGCTCCTTGTGTGCAGTTAATGTTCACGATCATAGCGATGATTGCCATTTTGCCAACTTATGTGTTTCGTTCAAATGCATTCCTTGTCGGGTTCTATAGTGATCAGCGAGATTAGCCTCCACGATGTTGTTTACAATCTGTGCTGCAGTTTAGGGATGGGACGTTTTAACGTTCAGTGGACAGATAGTTTATTAAATTCGCAAATCGTTAAGTAAAAAAAAAAATTAAAAAAAAAAAAATCAAAAAATTTTTTTTTTCAAAATTTTTTTTTCAAAATTTTGTTAATTTTTTTTTTCAAAATTTTTATTGCCGGGCGGCAGGGAATTATCGCCGGGCGGCCCGCCCGGCGGTCCGGGCCTGGGGAGAACACTGATACGTAGATTTATTCTTTATTAATGCGAGTGGTTTGATAGCTGTGTTATAAACCATTTACTCGAAAAAAAACGTAAAAAAAACAGAAAGCTGAGCGCCTTAACTAGTCTCCGCGCCAGCCTCCGTTTTTCGTTTTTCTTTTTTAATGTTTTTTTTTTTTCTTTCTTTCTTTCTTTCTTTTCTCTTTCTTTTCTTTTTCTTTCTTTTTTCGTTTTTCCCCCCTTTCTTTTCTTTTCTATTCTTTTCATTCTACACCCTTTTTTATATCTGATTCATTCATTAAATGCATATAATATATATTTTTTTTATTTGTTACCAAAATTGTTGTGTTTAAATGAATTGTTGTTGTAATGCTACTATTTCAAATATCTACGAAATGTAGTTTATTGTTGTTTCTGCATCTATGTAATTAGATTTATTTAGTTGTCCTCCTTTGTAAATCAGTTTTTATAAATGAATAGGATAGACGTTAAATAAATAAATAAATAAAATAAAATAAAATAAATAAACTCCTCTTAAGATGGAATGAGACACATTTGGTAGTTAGCAAATAGTTATTCGCACGGCCAAGATGCATCCGACGTATGAAACTTTGCAAAGTTGTGAATAAACTTAAAGCATACATGGACAGCCCTGTGGACATAGTTTTTAAAATTTTTGTCTTAATCAGCCTGAAAAAAAATCACTAATATTAACAATTTTGGAGTTTTTAACAAAATCAAAATTTGTAAATTATTAAAATTATTTTAAATTAAATTACTTAAATTATTTTAAAACAAAATTTGGAAATGTGTTACTGCAAAGCCCAACATTTCCACATTTGTGACATGTACAAAATTTCAAACACCTGTGGTGTCAGTCTGCCGAGCGAACAGCAATTTGCCTAAAACGCATGTCCTATACTCTCTTAAGTTCATAGCGCGCACCTGAGCTGCCGTCCACCTTGTACTGGCTCTCCTCCTCTGCCCCCGTCACTCGTATCAGAGCAGCGTGGAACGCTAGGACAGCCCTCGCTATTGGTTCGATCTTCCCGCTCGTCTGCAGCTCGTCCTGCCACTCGCGAACCATCTTCAGCGAGATCACTCCGTCCTTGCCGACACCACTCTCGGCTTCCTCCGCTTCAAAGTCGCTCTCGTCGCTGGCAACCTGTTGAGTTGATTTGTTGTATTAGCGGTTAATTTATTAAATAAAATAATTAGGGATGTGCGGGTAGTGGTTTTTGAACTCGGGTCGGGCTCGGGTCGGGTAATTGAAGTACCCTCGGGTCGGGCTCGGGTAGTGAATTTTTTTCTAATTTGTGAATTTTTTTTTTTTTTTTAAATTTCCTACAAAACAGTTTTGCATTGGTTGCAGGTAGCCACTCTGGGCTGTGTTGACACAAATGACACAAAAGTACTTCCAAATTGGCGTCTTATGAACTTTTGCTTGAGTAGGCCTAGGCCTAGTACAGTGAAACCCTGCTATTATCGTTTTCCTGCATCAATCGTTCGTTATTCTCGGAAATAATATCGTAACAATCGTTTTCTAATATTTCCGATACGAAAACCCCAAGAAAAACCGATGCGATCGCGTATTTTTCACTTCCGGCCGACGAAATCATGCGTTTGTACCAGCCATGCATCTGACGAAATCGCGCGTTTGCACCAGCCTTTCGGTCTGACTCCGCCCAACGCTCTGCTGCGCGCAACGATGCGCACTAGATCGGACTTCTAGGCCTGCCGCCTAGGCATTAGACGATGTTTATTAGCGTTGTTTCTTTTTCACCATTCGCCCACGTACGTAATATTCAACTTGCTTTATGCCGTTATTAGCGTTGAATAACCAGAACACGAGTAATGACGGTCAGTAGGGCCTATTACTCCAGCGGGAACAGCGCCGGAAGAGCCAAGGACACAGCATCATAGCATAGCCGCGCCCACGTCGTAGCGATTGGTCCGCTCCGACGTCAGCTGTTCGTTTGGCGTGTGGGCGGGAGGTTTAAAAGGAGCAGATTGGCGTGTTTCTTTATTACTTCTACCCGACCCGACTTTTTCGGGTAGGAATTGACGGCCCGACCCGAGGTCGGGTAATTTTACCTACCCGAAAATTACCCGTTTTTCGGGTACCCGCACATCCTTAAAAATAATAAATAAATTCGTATTTAGAGTCTACCCATCCTCAGTCATATATTAACTGATTTCCAGTGGGGGACAGTAAACCAAAGCGACCAAGCCAACCCTGTAGGCCCAGGGCAATCGACGAGTGAGCAATAACCAACCAAAGATCGATATTTTTTAATAGGAAATATAGCAATCGGCGGTATGGACATTGCGAACACCCGCGGATCAATGCTAGAATCAACAAGGCCGATTCAGAACAACTTTGAATTTACTATGTGCATCGGTGCTAGGACGGCTCCAAAGTCACCGTTTACAAACTCCTAAGACGAGAACTGATGAACTTAAGTCCAAATCAGAAGTTAAAAAACTTCTGACTTGAGCGGGAATCGAATCCTGAACCTTCTGCATTGGAAGCAGATACGCTAACCACAAGACCAACGAGCCACACACTCACTCACTTCAGGGTTGCATTACCGGCATATACACAAATCTGTGAACTAGATGTAAAATAAATTACGTATGTAAACCTGGCCTACCTACATTTAAAATCAGTAGGGTACTATGTATTTAAAAAACTGAAAATTCCGCTGAAGTCAGAAGTTTTTGAACCAATTGGCTTACGAGTTGTTTTTTGTTTATTGGCAGGGGTAGGGCTAAACCAATTAATTTGGGTGTTCTTCCATTTTTGTTTTAAACAATTAATGTTTAACAGGTTTAAAGTAACATATGACTTGAAACAATATAGAAAATTATAAATATCCTTGTTTTTTGGGGGGCTTATCTATCTCCAAAATAACACCTTGTCCACTATTTCTAGGCCTAAGAGCTGTCATCAATATCACTAGAATTGTCCAGCGAGTATAATATTATCACTAGTGATGACGACGGTTAAGGTTTCTCTTAACCTTTTAACCGGTTTATTTTCAAAAAACACGTAAAATCACGCATTATCGGCGCTCGCTTCGTGTTATGCAATCGCAAGCAGGAGTAACCGGCAGTAAGATCAAGCACCGATTACGAAATTGCTTACGTGGCACATCTGCCTAGTGTAAGCGATATCGGATCCTAGGCAGCTCAAGGTCAATTGCCTCGTCGCTATCTCAGTGCCTCCACCCCCCTCCCACCCACCGCCATGTCGAACTTACGTAATCAGTTCATTCATTAGTGCTCGCCCCCGCCTGCTATGTATTTTATCTCTGAATGAATGCTGACAGTGTAACCTAATAAGTATTAGACACTTAAATAACGCCGTTGAATCTTTAAAACATGCTGAAATAGTATTTCACAGAGAACGACCTTCACCTTCACAAAGACTGCCAAAGACGAGTGTATAGTGTAGCCAGCATTGTTTACGCGACATCACGGTGGCCGGCCTCGCGCGGGAAGGAGGGGGAGGGGTATTTATGCTGTGTATTATCTGTTCCGTGAACTAAATCGCACGAGCGGAAAAAACCATTTTGAGCAGTTGGAAATTCCATCAAATCTTCCAGACTTAAAAATAAACTACAAACAACATTTCAATCTTTTTATCTCAATTCAATGTGCACACGCCATGACGCCAAGTTTATTATGTAATAAATAAAATGCAGTAAAACCCCTATGGATTGTTCTTGATCGTCCGTTTTCCCGCCATGATCGCTATCAACCCAACCCGACCTGTCTCAGATCTCACTGCAGGCTATCTAGGGGGAAAAAATGCTTCCAAAATTTTCCGCCTCCGCCGGCTGGGATAGGCCTAGCCCACGCAAATCTATACAAAACGAAAGTACATAATATGTCCCGGTTTTTTACTTTAAGAATTATGATCACCCTAATACAATCGCATTTCGATCGATACCGTATCGGCCTATTGACTTTACCCATAATTCACTGCTGTCGGGAAAATGGAGATCTGAGACTTGCTTAGGCCTACCTACTCCGTTTCGTGAAATTCCAACCATTTTTGACACATTTAAACTATACGTAAAGTAATATTGAATTCTTTAATGGATATACGGAACATTTTTATCTGTAGGCCTAGGGGAGTAGCTTCCAACGTCTCGGCCTACGCCTGCTAAGCCACTCACAATTAACAAAGATAGATGAGATAGGCCCTATGCCTAGGCCTAGCTAATGAACCTGCCAAAAAAGTAAAATATGACCAAAAGTAGGTAGGCCTATCTGGTACTAGGAAAATGCTTAAGTCCTGCCGCATTGATGGATGAACGTAATTGGTGCATTGAGCTGCCATGTGTTATGCGGATTTTCTGTTGTTCTGTGAAAAAATCATTACTAAGTTTAAGTTTTTTTTTAAATTAAATTAAATTAAATTAAAAATTAACTTAAATTTTTATTTTTTTAAATTAATCGTAATTTTAAAAAAGGAAAAAATCGTAATATTGAAATTTTCATAAGAAAGAATTATTCGATTGTGCACAAATGTTACACAGATATATTAATTCTAAAATTAAGGTTCTGTGAAAAAATCATTACAATAGGATAA